>JAJPUD010011227.1:0-27068 GCA_023553655.1 Myrmecobius fasciatus | reverse complement strand
AAAAAAAAAAAAAAAAAAAAAAATTAAATTAAATTTAAAAAAAATTTAAAAAATGAATTTCTCCCAAGATAAATTAGACCACTGTATAATTTCTACTGAGAACATTTCTTATAGTTCACTTATTATTAACATAAAGCAAGGCTATGCCTTTTGATTTTAATACTTTATTACCAGTATAGTCTATTATATTAGATCTGACCTGATCTGACTCCCTCCTAATGTCAGTTCTTTCCTTGTTACTCTTTCTCTCATATTAGTAGGTAACACATTTACTCATACCTTACTAGTCATTGATCATAGTATAGGAGTTGGAATAGTTCTTGCTCTTTGTTGATACTTCCATACTACCGTCATTCAGTAGCTTCTCTGTCTCTTGGATATAATGCTATCCAAAATTTTTACTAATCTAGATTCTGAGGACCATTATCTTGACCTTTATGTTATCTTCTTTCTTCTTCTGTGAGCTCAAGCCTTAATCACTGAATGGGTGTTGCCTCAAACTAAGACCTGTTAAACACCTAAGCTTAAAAAGTCCAAGGTTTCTCACTGCATTTGGGACCATTTCTCATTGTCCTGATCTATAATTTGCTACTGGACCCAGATGTTTCTGGAGGAGAGAGTAAGGCTGGCGTCTTTGCACAGCTCTCCCTCACTTAAATCCAACTCCCTTGCATGTTACAACATCCAATATCATGCTCCTCTTTGAGAATGAAGGACAAACAACAAGCTTGAGTCAGACTTTGTCCTATCTCTCTTCTCCAATTCCTTCCCTCAAATAAGGAGATTTTAACATATATCTTGAAGCTCTCTCAAATATCCTAATTTCCTGATTCCTTAACCAATTAAATTTATATGACCTTCACTCCACCTTAGCTATACAAAGAAATGATTGATATTATCTTTGAGATTATCATCACCCACAAGGGGTCCACTCCATGTTTATCATCTTCTCTATTCATGTATGTGTACACACACACACACACACACACATATATATATAACACATACGTACAAATATATGAGTAAATATGCATAGATATAGCCACATAGATTTAAATTAGGAATGTCCAGCCTGTAAAATCATTTTATGATTCTGTGTGGTCCATAAATGATATCCAATGGCCCTTGACAGAAAAAAAATTTCCCACCCATTTAAATTGATACTGCTCTAAAGAAATCTAGTTCTAGTCTTTTGACCTTTACCTACTGCCTTTTGGATTGTCACTTGGATGTCTCATAGCTATCTTAAAACTAATCTGTCCAAGCAGATTTTATTATCTTTCCCCAAAATCTTCCCTTTTCTTGAACTTCTCAGTTGCTGTTGAAAGTACTTCCAGTTGCCTAGTCACCTAAGTTAATGACCTCAGTGTCATCTACAATTTCTTATTCTAACTCATCTTACATCCAGTCTGTTGCTAAATCTTATTATTTCTATCTTCACAATGTTTCCTCAGTATGTTTCCTTTGCTTTACTTATATTGTCATCACCCTTATTATTGTTAACCTAGCTATTATAATATCCTTTTGTTCCAGTCCATCCTATATTCAGCTGTCAAACTGATTTTCCCAAATCACTAGTCTTATCTTGTCATTCTCTCTTCTCACTTAAGAAAACTAGTGACTATCAGCTCCAGGATCAAATATAATAATCTGATGTTTGGAATTTTCTACTGCTATTTGCTTCAATTTCCCCAACTGCGAAATGTGGATGATAATAGCATCTACCCCTCAGGGTAGAATAAAATGAGATAATATTTATGAGCACTTTGCAAGTTTTCAAGCTTTATTGAAATAATATTTTTATGTTTAATAATAATTTATTGTTTGTTATACCCTGGCCCTTTCCTATCCTTCTAGTCTAAAAAATATATTTTCTTCCTCTTCACAAACTCTATGAATTGATTACATAGCCTACAAGATGTTTCTTAAACATCATATTCTCTTTCTGGTCTCCCTCCATACCTCTGCACTGTCTGACTCTCACTCTTGGAATACTTTGCTTCCTCACCTTTGTTAGTTTTCTGAGTCTCAGTTCTACTTCTACTTTCTACAGGAGTCCCTTCCCAGACCCCTCTAGCACTAACCTTATATTCTGCCTATTTTGTGTATGGTTGTCTGTACCTATTTACATATTATCTCCCCCTTTAGAATGTGAAGTCCTTGATAGAAGAATTATTTTTACCTTCCTTATATCCTCTGGGCTTATCATGGTGTTAAGTAGATAATAAACACTGGAAAAAAATGCTTTTTTATTGATTTGATTTTTAGTTTTTAGCATAAACATTTATTTGTTGTCTTTAAAATGATCTTATTGATATGGTTTGTTTTTGTGTCTCCTTCATTTTCACATAAAATTCATTTCCCTTAGTCAAAGAAAAACTTTTATTATTTATATTTCTGTAGGAGTATTCTGATTGATAATTGAGTGGATAAGAGCAATGGGCCTGTAGTTAAAAAGTTCTGAGTTCAAATATGACCTCATACACTTACTAGCTATATAATTTTGGAGAAACTACTATATCTCTACTTGACTCTTTTTCCTCAACTGCAAAATGGGGATAATAACATCATCTACCTCATATGGTTGTTGTGAGGACTAAATAAGATAATGGTTATAAAGCAAAAAAGATATCAAAAAATATTTTAAAGTACAAATGCAACACTAAAAGTTTAAAAGTCTCAGATAAAATGTAATAGACACTTGGTAACTGTGTATCTTCCCATGTTTCTTTAAATTTTTCATATTCATCATTACAACATAATAATATTTTATTATATTCACATACCACTGCTGATTCAGTCATTCCTGATTAGTAGGCACATATTTTGTCAAATGAGTGAATTCACCAAGCTTCTACATTACTTTATTAGGATGAGGTAGACTCATCTTTAGCTTGATGGTGGATTGAGTCTAGATTGGAGTGTACATATAGTTCTTTCTTATACTGGAGATTAGAGCCAAAAAATCATTTGATTTTTTTTATTAAAGCTTTTTATTTGTATAACATATGTATGGGTAGTTCCTCAGCATTGATGTTTACAAAGCTTTCCGTTACAAATTTTACCCCCAGGCCCCTCCCCTCCCTAGATGGCAGAAAGTCCACTACATGTTAATAATGTAATAATACTTGACAAGTTGTGCAAGAAAAATCCTATCTGCAAGAAAAAAAAAAAAAAGAAAATCAGAGAAAGGAAACACAATGCAAGCAAATATCAATAGAGAGCATGAAAATGTTATGTTGTGGTCCACATTTCATATACCTCTCTCTGGGTATATATGGCTTTCTTCACTGAACAATTGGAACTGGTTTGAGACAATTCTTTGTCGCAGAGAGCCATGTCCATCAGAGGTGATCATCATGCAATATTGTGGTTGCTGTGTATAATGATCTCCTGGTTCTGCTCGTTTCACTCAGCATCAGATCATGCAAGTCTCTCCAGGCCTCTCTGAAATCGTCCTGCTAATCATTTCTTACAGAGCAATATTATTCCATAACATTCATATACCATATCATTTGATTTTTTAAAAAAAGAATCTCAGAATTGCAAGGAATATGAAAAGTCACTTATCCAACCTCTACTTTGAGCATCAATGCCCTTTACAAAACCTCAGTCAAGTTTCTGCTTAAACATCTTTAAATACGAGAATTAAATCTCAGGATAGTCATTCCTATTTTGTATAGCCCTAATGTTTAATTTCTGTTTCCATTAAACCAAAATCTATCTCCCTTTGACTTTCATCCTTTGACCCTCCTTGTATGTTTGTATAGTAATAATGGAGGGGTGGGGGAGAGAAAGAGAAAGAGAAAGAAAGAGAGAGTGTGTATGTGTGTGTGTGTGTACTTATGGGATTAATTCAGTATTTTGTCCTTGTAATGAATTTCACTTATATTTCTTTGCTAGTTTATTCCCATTGAATCTTCTCTAAGTTCTTTGAATTTGTTAACTTCCCTTTCTTTCTTTTGACTTATTTATCTATTTCTCACCTCTCTCGATTTGTCTTTCATTGCCTGAAAAAAAATTCCCTCTCAGTCCTCAAGTCTTTTATTTTTTAAATAATATTCTTTAGCCATAGCCTTTTCCAAGAAATTTGCTTTGCTTAATTTTCTAAATGTTTTTCTTCTCCTGCAACATTTTCTAAGTCATGGGGTAAACTTTTTTTTTTAATTTTTTTTTTGTATCCCTCATGAGGATAAAGTATCAAGTTTTACTTCCCCTTTCTATTCCTTTTCTATGCTTCTATTCTATGCCTTTGTAGTTGTTACCTCATCCTCCCCATTTTCTGCTAACTCATGATTGTAAATGTGGAATAGGAAAAATATACCTTAGATTATTATTATATATTAATATAAATGAGTAATATGTTAACATATTATTATATATTAACTTTGGACAAAAATTTAGCATTTCCTTTCATTATTTAAAAAACTTCTTAGAAGAGACTCACAGGTGTTCACAGATTGACAAAGAAGTCCATGACATAAAAAATTGAGAACTCCTGGTCTGTACAGTGAGAGAAAAAACTAAGTTAGCTCTGTGGGCATATCCTCCTCTGACCCTTTGAGCTAGGTAAAGACAAAGTGAAGAAAGCAAAGTCAAAGCAGTATTACTTATACTGCAAAAAGGACTCATGGGTGAGATAGAGACAATGGAAGAGATAGGAAGAAAGAACAAAGGAAAATCAAATGTCTGTTCATCAGATGCAGAAATACTCAATTTTTAAAGTATGTCTTTGTAATGCATACATAAACATGTGTTATTCAAACAAAAACATACACACATGCCATATGATTATTATAAGTAATTGTGTCGTATATGTATGTCATGTGTATGGTATGTGTGTACATGTGTGCATACACATTTAGTAGCAGCTTGGAATGTCAGCTAGAGAGCCAACTTTGAAACTATTAACAATGCATTCAATTCCTATCTGTGCCACTTTTGTGATCCTGTACAAGTCTTTTAACTTCTCAATGCCTTAGAAAGTTCTCTAATGCTATGAAGTTGCTAAGAAGGTGCCAGTTTGGACTAGTAGGGGGAGTGCCACACCTCAAAATTCTATAAATGAAGGAAATAACTGCAGAATTCTTTATGTGAATAAAGGAATAATTCCAATTTTATTGCATATATGTATATATATAGAAATGCCTTAAACTTTAGAAAATACTTTATATCATAATAATCCTGGGAGGTTACATTCTATTATAATCCCTGTTTTACAAGTGAAGAAATTGAGGCAAAAAGAGTTTAAATGAGTTGTCCAGGGTCACATAGCTAATAAAATGTCTGAGACAGGATTTGAGCTTAGGTCTTCCTGACTACAAGCTCAGAATTTTATGCATTGTGTCATTTATCTTACTACTATATTATACATATTTTTGTTGTTCAGTCATTACCTACTCTTCATGACCCTATTTGGGGTTTTCCGAGCAAGGGTACCAGAGTGTTTGCTATATTCTTCTGTAGCTCATTTTATAGATGTGAAAACTGAGTCAAACAGGGTCAAGTAACTTGTCTAGGGCTACACAGCTTATAAGTGTCAGAAGCAATATTTGAATTCAAATCTTCCTGATTACAAGCCTGGCCTTCTATCCACATTATTATCCACATACATTATAAATAAATTACTCTACACTGAAAAGTTTCCCTACCATCACTCCCTTTCATGGTAATGAATAGACTTTCTATAATTCCTACTCCTCTTTCTCATTCTATTGAATTGTTTGTGAAGAGAAAATTTAAGGTCAGAATTCTCAGTAAGAAGTCTTAATTTCAGTTATACCATAGCCCATCCTTTTATTTTACCTTTTTTGCTAATTTTCTCTTTATTGTCATTTAAAAAAAATTCTCTTCACTGTAGGACTAGATGAGGATTAAGTAATTGACTTTATTCCTGCATTTATTTGTTAAATTTTGTTTCCAGAATACCGTAGAAAAACTGAAGTTTATTTTAAGCCAGCCAAGATAATATTGATCATAAATTGTTTTCTGACTTAAATTTCTTTATATAATCCCATGGTTACCAGTTTAATTCAACCATTAAATTAAGAGTGGTGCCTTAGATCCAATGCCAAGGGATGGTAGAGGGACATAAACTAAATTTAGGGACAGAAAAATTTGCTTTAAATTTCAGCCCTGCCATTTCTTAGTAGGCAGACCTTGAGTTAATCTCTCTGAGTTTTAGTTTCAAAATCTGTAGAATTGGGATAGTGATGATGACTCATATTTGGTTCCTTCTTTCAGTTTTAAAAAGTACTTTACATACATTATCTCATTTGATTCTCACAACCACTCTGGTAGGGAAGGGCTAACTGCAGTTATTAATCAACCTCATTTTTTTATATTTGCAGAAACTGAGGCTTAGAAATAAGATGTGATTTCCTAAAGTTATAGACTCAGTAAGGGTCAGAAGTAGATTTCAAGCCTATGGCTTTCTGATTCCAATTTTAGCATTTGTTGACTATGAGGGTCAGAAGTAGGTTTCAAGCCTATGGCTGTCTGATTCCAATTTTAGCATTTATTTCCTTTTTCTAATGATATTTGCACTATCATCCAGGGCTATTGTGGAGTTCAAATACACACACACAAACACACACACATACACACACATATGCACATCCATACCCATGGCTGTGTGTGCATACAAGGTATAATGGGTTATGTGACACAGTGGATAGAGCATAAGACTTTGAGTCAGGAAGACAAGTTCAAATTCTGCTTCAAACACTTAATAATAATCTTCTCTAAGAAGATGAGCAAATCTAATTATCACCACCACCACCACCACCACCACCACCATCATCATCATCATCATCATCAACATTTATATAGTTCTTATGATGTGCCGGACACTATGGTAAGCACAAGTATTATCTTATTTGATTCTAACAGTTCTGGGATGTAGCTGCTACTATTATCCCCATTTTACAGATAAAGAAACTGAGGCAAACAGAATAAGTAACTTGGCCTGTATTACACAACTAGTAAATGTTTGAATCAGGACTTGAACTTGGGTTTTCCTGTTTCCAGGGCCAGGGTTTTGTGGAGTGTATCCTTTAGCTGCTCCTTGTTTGAGTGTCAGTTTCCTCATTTGTAAAATGGAAGTAATCATAGGAGCTATCTCACAGTGTTGTTGTGAGAATCCAATGAGACAATATATGGTAAGTGGTATATAAATGGTAACAATCATTATTAGTATATAAAAGTGTTTAGTAAATTGTAAAGCAATTTTTAAAATGGTAGCTGCTAACCCTTATCATGCAATAATGAGACAATATATATGTTAATTCATTTTTTTGGTGATCATTTTGAGTTTTCTAGAATATTGAGGCAATTTTTTGGATATATTTAATTTTAAAATAGTAATAATATCTAATACTTTGACTTTCTTTTCAGCAACCTAGTAATTCAGATAATAGTTACTGAGTATATTTCATAGCTAGTTGATATGATATTCACTAAGGCCAAGATATATGAGTCATGGGAAGAACAGTTTGTTTTGAATAAAAAACTAGCATAAATATGGCAAAGAAATGAATGAAAATGTGAAACCATCTGTCTGTCTAGAATAGCAATGCCAAGTTAGTATTTACTGTAAATACTGCAATTTGCTCAAGTCCACTTCTTAAAAAGAAATTAACTTATTCTGGATTCTCCACCTCATATTCATACAGGTATTTTGGATAACAGACATTCTATATAACTAGACAAGGAATTCTAGAAAGATTCCTAAGATCTATTTAATGTCCTTGCATCAAAATATTTCTTGACAGCTACAAATAAATAGATATATAAATAGATCTGAATTTCATTACTTTGTTGCCTACTTCCCCTACAGTGAAAATGAATGATAAAGCAATGGGTAGTTGACTTTGTCCCACATTTTAAAAAAATGCGTTATTAAGAAAGTGGCACATTATAGAAATAGCAACTGCATTGTGAAACACTTTTAAGTTTGTGAAGCACTTTACAAATTTTATGTCATTTTATTTCCATCACAGCCTATTATTTTCCTCTTTTACACATCAGGGAGCCTGAGGTAAAGAGAGAGTAGGTGACTTGCCCAGAACCACAAAACTAGTAAATATCTGAACTAACATTTGAGCTTGGGTCTTCCATAGAGCCCAGCACTATGCAAGAGGTGGAGCTATCAAAATACCAGCACTCTAAATCTTTCTGTGAGTTTTTTCCCTCTTCCTATGTGTGTGTGTATATATATATATATAGTTCAAATTTTTTTTGATGAAAACAGTTGCCTTAACTGTGAAAAAATAGATGTGAACGTCTCCCCTTACCTTTGGATGATTTAAAGGTTATGTTCCATCTTTAAAATTCTATTATTGTATCCAGATCTCTGATATTCTGTAATTTCTTATATAATTCTTCTTTGTCTTAGCATCACAAAAAGGACAATATATTCATATTCTTATCTACGTTTTTCTTCTTCATGCCCTGAGCTACTATTTTACCTTATTAACTACACTATTACAACATTCTCTCACCTAGTTTTTAATGTTTCTTTACACTGATTCATCTTACCCACTCTCACAAGATGAATGTTACACAAAAACTGTTTTAGTTATATATTCATGCCATTTCAGCCACTTCCTATTGATTACCTCAGAAAATTCCAACTTCTTAATCTGGTATTTAGGATTTGCCACAATTTGCCTCCCAATTACCTTTTCAATTGCTTGTCTCACAACTTTTCCCATCAGCCTTCTTTCTATTCCAACCAGTCTGATCCAATAATTCTCATGCCTTGCATATTCCCTTTTGTGCACTTTTGGTCCCTATCTTGAATGCCCCATGTGTTCCTGTTCAGTTCTTTAGGCCCTACCTCCTCTATGAAACTCCTCTTTGATTATCCTTGGCCAGTCTTTGTCTTCCTCCTTTTGAGTTCCTATAGTATTTATTCTTTGCCCTTAATAATGAATAGTTTTAAAATTTTGCAAAATGCTTCACATAATTCTCATGTGAGCCTTTAAAAACCACAAGGGGTTAAGAATATTTTTAGGATCCAGGACAGATATGGGAAATTCCAAACATTCTCCACAGATGCAGATGAAAAACTCACCTGTAATTTAGTCTTAAAGAAGTTCTGGGAGTAAGAAACTAAAAGGTTGTGACTTGCCCATTGTTACAAAAGGAAGTTGTCTCTGTGGTATTATGTGTGCATATCTGGTTTCATAAGCTGTCTTATCTGCCCAACTATATGTTAACCTCTATCTCAAGGACTATACTTTCTCATACTCTGCACCTTCCACAAACACATCATAGTTTATTAGACTAGAGGTGTTCAATAAATGTTTGGTAGTTTAAAGATGGGAAAACTTGGCTTATGCTGAGTCAAATTCTTTCCCTTCCCTTAGAATTAGAATTCAAAAGCTAGTCACTGAAGCAGAAAACTTCATTAGATAATTGGTTTAGTGTTTCCAAAGGGATTGGGAATCAAGAAGATACACTTCTAAATAAGGGGACTAGATATAGGGTCTCAGAGAATAGCAACATTCTGCTTTACTGTTAAGATAATTTGAATTTTTTTATATTTGATTATTAGGGAAAACAGTTCTCACTAGGCTCCTTCAGACTTAATACTCAAACTCATTCCAAGTCAAATGCAGAGGCTGTCTTTTTGCAAAACAATTAATTAAAGCAGATCAAAATTATAGTCGTTGCTCAGATTCTTAGGGAGTGTTATCTTCAAATAGCCTGCTGGGGTGGAGAAAACTGTTACATTGTAACTCTTCTAAAGTACTGTAAGCTTAACCACTCCTCCACTTCGAGGAGGGTGGATCACGATCGACGTAGGTTTTCTTCCAGACATCTCAGTGCGTGTGCCCGGGTGCCTCTGCATCTCAAGCAAACGGAGGGGGCGGACAGGGAGGGGAGGGCACCGGGGGCAAGAAAACCACCCTCCTCTCTTGGCTGATTTCATATTACACTCGGGATTGCTTAGTCTATCAGATGAAACTGGCGGAAAAGAGAGGAAAGTGACAAGCCGCTTGCCTCAAACCCTGGCAAGTCCCGAACACACTATTGATCCGAAAGGTAACTTTTCTCTTTGCTGTGATTCGTAGCTGGAGGGGGGACATATCCGAAGGGAGTCTCCACCTTCCTGATTTGCTGGAAATGTGTCCGAGGCTAGTCCGGAGCTGAGCTGGGCTGCGCGGCGGCTGACGCGTGGCTGGGACTGCTGCTGCTGTTGCTGCTGCTGCTACCACCACCACCACCACGGTCGCCACCGTACGTCCGGCTCTGATTCTCAGGAAGCCTCCGGGGCCCCAGACCCCGATTCTTCCTCTGGCGCCGGTAACTGTGAGCTCTTCTTGCGCCTATTCGCCAAGGTACATTCCTCGTTTTGCTTTTGCTTTTTTGCAGAGATGGTTTGGGAGGTGGGGGGAGGGAGCCCGTTTGAGCAGGATAGCTGGCTGCCAGCCTTGGTTTCCTTGGAGGCCCTAGTTGAGCGAGGGAATTTTTAAAATTCAGTCTTCTTTTACATTTCTTTATTTTAATTACTGTTATTATTTTTTAAATTACTGTTTCGAGGCGCCATTTTTAAAGTTAACACTTGGTGGTGGGTGGAGATTAGGGATTGGGGGACGAGCTGGGGAGGGGGGAATCCTGCATGTACGAGACCGGGTTTCCTCTGTCCCCTCCTACATGCCGGCCCTTCCTCTTAGACAAGCCCTTGGCCCGCATAGGGGAAGGACAGCGATGCGGCGCAGCTGCTTCTGCAGCTCTCCTGGGGGCCTCCATGCCAGATGCCCCGCTTCCTTGCAGAGGTTTGTCAGGCGAGAGGAAGCGGGGGGGGGGGGGAGGCGCGGAATCTCTGCTTGCCTGTTCTGCTTGCTGCGTCTTGCCCCCTGCTAACGCGGCACCAGAGACGCGCCCCATGCAGGCTGTGCAGAGGGGACACCAAAGGGGGGTTGGTTTGGATTTGAGGTCAAGATAAGGTATTTAGCGCACAAAGCATCCCCCCTTCCCAAGCACAACCTCCTGGCTTTTATGTAACTTCCCTCCTTCCTTTTAACTGGGGCATGATTCCCAGAGACTAACGGCAAATACTGCATTCCCGGCGGGGGCGGTGGGGGGAGGAGGAGCGAGTGTCTAAATGGATGTTGTTCTTGACTTGGACACCTGGGTAAACCCCTGCCCCTTTTAGTTACTCCTCCCTTCGACGCCAGATTTTTCTTGTCCCCTCTGCTCCCTTTTTTAACTTGGTAAGAGCGGAGAGTTTTACCCCTGAGCAACTGAGGGGGGGTGGTATCTGTATGCTGCATTGCTTACCTGACTGACTGCTGGGCTGCTATCTGCATTCAGGCTAGACAAGCTGCAAAGGAGGCAGTGCAATAGGGTTCGAGTGGGGGTTGGGGGAAGCTCGCTGGCCATTTTACTTTACTTTGTCCGTAGTCATTTCTGTGAAGCTGGGGAGGGGAATGTTTTCTCATGATTGGAGTTAGTTGTTTTGCTGTCTCGGATTTTCCTTTTCATAACACCCCCCCCACCCCCCATCCCTTGCACCCTTCTCCACTTGCTACCTCCCCACCAAGTCCATGGCTTCTGCAATGCGGTGGGTGTGGTTACGTAGTAAATTGTAACTGGTCCTCTGCAGTGGCAGCATTGTGTTTCTTTTGCTTTTGGCATTTTCAAATCAAAGGTTTTCTAAGGTTTTGCTCAGCTGATGCCCGGAGTTAAGTTGGGGCAACCTTCTTTACTGACAGAACGAGATGATACAGGGAAAACAGATGGCATTAATCAGACAGGGGTCCTAAATAGAGATAGTGCAGAGGGGGGAGGGGGGAAGAGGAGTTAGGCAAGCTCAGCTCTGTTAATCCGCAGCTTTCATTATTTTTTATTTAGAATTTTTGCTGCTTTACATTCGTCTTGTTGAATTGACTTTGAAAAGGTCTTACCTTTCTTTTCAAAACAGTTTATACTTTGAGATAGCCAGTTGTACTGAAGTTATACTTAGTTGCAGAAACTACTTCCTTAGTTACAATACCCAGATGACACGAGATGAAAAATTCCCCATAGAAGTTAATATTGATTTAAATGTATTATGGAAACAAAAACAATATGCACTGGACATATGGGTAATGTGGGCTTATTGGTTTTGCTATCTCTGGTAAACTCATTATGTTCTGATCATAGTTTCAACTAAACCTTAAATTCGAACAGTTTTTTTTTTCTTGGGTTTTTTTTTGGTCAACAAATATAATCAGCCATTTGTTAGGATTTAGAATTAAGTTTTTAAAATGGACTTTAATTGAATTCTAAAACTTCTGGTGTTGCATTTTGAGATAGTTTCAAAACTCTAATTTCTGTTAACTTACTTGGACAGAAAAGTAAAAATATCAATTTCAGGACAGTTATGGAAATAAAATTCTAGATCATGTCTATGGCCACTTTTTTGCATGACATTGAAAAAAACTATGAAAAGTAAAATGTGGACACATGTTGCTGCATATAGTTTGGCTACCATAAACTCTAATCCTGTGCTGTGCACATTTCATAAAAGCAAAACTGCTGTTTTATGCATTATTTCCCAGTAGGAACAAGCAAAAATTTCCAACTTCGAATTACAGTTATATTTGGCAAAAAAGGATTGAATTGTCTCAGGTTAAGGCAAAGTATTTTAATATAATGATTTTGTTAGTATTGGCTTTTCTCATAAAAGTGATTGATTTGAAAGCAGTTCTTGTTTTTATTCTTATATGATATATGGGATTTTGAATAAAGATTATTTCACATGTTGAAATACTAGGCCCTGGATGTTAGATGATGTAATGATAGATACTTTTTTTAGATACATTTGACCAAGTTCACTTATAAAACCATGTATCAAAGAGATCTCTGCCCAGATAGATGAGAGATCCATTTATATACTGAAAGACTCTTTCATGTTTTGAAAGAAACAATATGGCCTTTTCTTGTCATTTCCTTTATATACTTACCACATGATAGATTAAGTATGCAGGGCATTTACTGTACAAGGTAATCTTTTTCTTAGCCATAGTAAGATCATACTCTTACCCTTTTAAATGGAAGTTTCAGAGATGAATTAAAATTTGCATATCAGTAATCACATTCCTGATGGTGAAAAGAAAACTCTTAGTGGCCTGAAGAGTAAATACATGTGTATTTTCTAAGAGAAGATGACATCATGAAAAAAACAGGTTGTTTTGTGTGTGGAGTGTCTGCCCTCATCATCTTATCTCTGTCATTCAACACTTAAATCTCTAGCTTTGTGTTATATAATATATAATATAGACTTAGTCTTCAAAACCTTTAAACAGTCATCTTTAGCCCCACTTCATTGAGAGAGGCTCTTAGTGGTACAATTGTCATTAAATACTAGCCACTAATCTGTTGGAAATGTGTCAGATGTTCAGTGCTCCTCTGAGAAAAGCACAGCTTTCCTTTGCTGTTATTTGATGTGCCTTGGCTATAAAGAATTGTGTGATCAGAAGCCAGGAGAACTGTAGCAGTGAAGTCATTGCACTGCCCTGTGTTGTGACATCACTATGGCTCAAAGGAAACAAGGGTGGGGCAGGGAAAACCAGACTGTCTGAACCATCTTGGTGGATTCAACTTTGCCTGCTAAATGAATGAGACTGTCCTTACTTCAAGTTGAACTGCACCATAAGGTATTTTCAAAGAACTGAAGGAATTAATTGAAAGAAATAAATTAAAATCTGCATGTGAGGGTGTGCTTCACAGATAAAACAGAAAGGGATTTTATGGGATGGTGGGAATCACTTCTAAAATGTAGGGAGAAGAAAAGTGAATAGGCATAATGTATCAGGTATTTCTATTTGATAAGGTGATCAAACACATTTCCTAATTTTCAAGTGCAATATAATTGATGTTAAAAAGTTCCTGATTTAGAAGATAGGTTAAGCCACACAATAAATAATTTATCTTTTTGAACAGGGAAGAGACTTCCTATGGTGGTTGACGTTTTATTTTATTCTTTTATTAAAGTTTTGAGACTTCAGTTGACAAGGGGAAAAAAAAAAAACTAGGAATTTCTCAAAGTAAGACTGAATTTTTTATTCTCTGTGTAACTGCACAACTATACCTGGATCCAGAAAGCAAAAGCAAAAATGTAAATAGGAAAACTGGCAAGAGTGAGAGAGAGTGAAATTAAATAGAGAAAATTACCAATCTAATGGTTGGGTTTTCTTTGGTACATTTTTAGACTTTAGAATGATTAGGGAAATTGCACAGTGCTCAAGTATAAGGTTTCATTAGCTCTAACCCTGTAATTCTTTTGTAGTCATAGTCTAGAGAAAAAGCTGACAACTTAATTTCTAGAATGCTGGCATTTTGATACATTGTTCCTACTGTCTTCACTTAAGGGGGAAAAGATCAGTGTTTGATTTAAAAACAAAGGAAATAAGTCAAATGGCTTTGAGGATGCTTCCCCCTCCCTTTTTCCCCTCCAGATAAATTATGAGCTCAATGAGGAGAAAGCATTGATGCCTAGCTTGGACAGAAGCACATATTAGGTATGCATTTGTTGAACTGGTTAGAAATTGAGGCTCTTTATGAATGTACTTTCCCACAAGGAGGGTGTTTAAAAAGGTTCATTTATTTTTACACATGTTTCATTTTGAAATTTCTATTACTGAACTCATCTATGCTGCCTTTTTTTTTTGGTTATTTTAATGGCCTGATACTCTTTGTAATGACCTAATTACTTATATTCTCAGCTGTAAATTGGGCAAGTGCTAGAGCTTTTTGCGATATGGAGAAAAGTAAGTGCAGGTATCAGGAGAGAAAAAAGAATTGCTTCACTGAGAGATCCTTTTCTTCCTAGCCCTAATTGATGTTTTAGTGGGCATCAGCAAAGAGAGCCCTAGAAGAAAGGATAAAATATGATGATATAAAAGAAACTGGAAAAAGCAGAAAAGAATCAGCACTACTGATAATATCAGTAATGTCACTAGAGGAAATATTTCTCTGTTATAGAAAATCTGCACATTTATTTTCCTTTTGTATTTCTGGAATTTAATATATTGGAAATGGTTAGTTTCTATGTACTTCTGGCTTTTTTTGAACTGACTTTTCTTATTATGTTACTGTTAAATGTATATTTTTACATTCCATGTTTATCATTGCATATTCTATGGATTAATTGCCCCATTTATACCTTTTGAAAATAAACTTATATTTGTATCTTTTCTACTTATATTTATATCTTTTCTTATTAAAAATGTCTTCATTTCAAAAGTATTTTCAGTCAATCGAGCCAAAATCATACAAAATAAATAATTGCTGAATAAGTTTTATCTGATGTGTTGTATAGGATATAACATTATACAGAATATAATCTCTGTCCTCAAGGGATTCACAAGTTATGGGAAAATAAGAAAAATATATGAAGAAAAAATATCAGAATAGTAACCTTTATGTACCATATGATAGGTAAAAATAAAGTACCAAAAAGGTTCAGAAGAGAGAAATTTGACTAGGAGATCAGAGAGGATATTTCTTTTGCATTAGGCTTGAAAAATGTGAGGGATTTTAATAGACAAAGATTTGGAGTTAGGGAGAAGAGTGGAATGATAGAAAGTCTTTCTCTCACACACACATAAAATTTCTTATTTTGCAAGTATTTTACTCCTGTTTTTATTGCATATCTCCCAATAATCTTTGAGAAAAGAAGACTAAGTAGTGATATTCCTATTTTAGAGCTGAGGAAAAAGGTCTAAAGAGAATATATTTTCTTAATTGTGTGAGCATTAGCAAGTGGTAGACCTTGACAGAATTACTGTCTCCCTTACATCATATTAGAAATGACATTTAACAAAGTTGTGGATATGATTTGAGGAATTGGAAGAAACATAAAGCTCACTCTGGGAATAAGTAGGTGGTGGTAAAAAAAAAAGACTAGAATGGTAGGTTAGTCTAGTTGTAGAGGGCTTTGAATGCTAGGCTAAAAAGTTTAGAATTTATTGGGTAGACATTGGGGATTCAGTGAAGATTTTTGAGTAAAGAAGGGCTTTCATCCAAGTCTCTGACTTCCCTTATTATCTATGCTTTTGATATTTTTTCCTCTTACTAACACTTCTGTCAAAGAAAAGATTTGTCAGTCTTTTTATCAAGGTTTTAGGTTGGTTTAGTGAATAGAGTGGCTATCTTGGTGTCAGAAAAACCTTAGTTGAAACTCTTCTTTGACACATATGACTCCCCATATTTTCATTGGCAAGGTATTTAACCTCTATGCAAATTTGCAAGACTGTATGTTTCAGAAAATGCATGGACTTGCATTTACAGAGAGGGTTATTGTAACAGAAGCTTCCTAAACTGAAATCTCCTTTCCTGCAGATATCATGGGTGTTTCTGTATTTGGAAAGGAGTGGAGAAAAGAGGCCTTGTGAAAAAAAATGGGGGCAAGGAGAGGAGAATACTATGGGAGTGGAGAGAGGAGGTAGGACTAGAGAGAGAGATGGCCAGTTAAGGTGAAAGAAAAGTTGGTAAGGAGCAATTGTGAATAGGGGAGGGTCAACATTTGTTATATATTCTTTCAGTTGTATACTCTCTTAGGGAATGGTCATAGTAGAGATCTTCCTTCTAGGATTGAGTATGGTGAAAGACTACTTTGTTAGGTGACTAGGACTGATACTGACAGAATTTAAAGATAAGGGAGATTTGGTGCTTCAATGGATATATGTATCCTCACAAAGCAGAAAGGAATCCTGGCAGTGACAAGGGAGGTTGGGGGGGGGGGGGAGATCTTGTTATAATGGTTCTCTGCCTGATTATGTGTATTTTGGAACAATACCCTCCCCCTCCACACACCCTCCTTTTTCTTTTTCATTAACATCAGTTACCTATGAACACTGTAGTTCACAGAATCTCAGACTTGTAAGAGATCTTTGACACATGTTCTTAATCTGGGGGAAGAGTCTGAAGTTTTAAAAAAAAATTTTGTGATAACTGCATTTCAATATAATTGATTTTCTATGTAAATCCTATGTATTTTATTTTATGCATTTATAAACATGGTTCTGAGGAGTCTGTAGGCTTTACCAGAATTCTAAACAAGTTCCATGACACAAAAAGATTAATAATTATCCTTACTTTAGAGACCACTGGGTGGTCTTAAACTTCAACTATTCAACTAACATTTATTAAACAGTTATATTATTCCAGATACTGCTAAGCATTGATGACACAAAAGAAAAGTAAGGACATACACACACACACACACACACACACACACACACACACAGAGTTTCTGCTTTTAAGGAGCCTACATACTAATTGAGGGAAACAACATGTAAATAAATAGGTATGAATAAGATGCTTAGAGTAGAGGGATTGGAAACTTAGAGGTGAAAGCTCAGGTGCCTTTTCCTGCCAGGAAAGCTTGCTGTAGAAAAAGAGAGCCTTTTGAGCTGAGACTTGAAAGAAGGGAATGATGTCAAGAGATAAGAGGTAAGATAGGAGAAAATTCTAGGTGTGGGAGACTTCCAGCAAAAAGGTACAGAAAGGGGAGATGGAGTTTATTGCTCAGGGAATAGCAATTAGACTGGTATTACTGAATTGTAAAATATATGAAGGGAAGAATAAAATGTGATAAGATTTCATATGTGGAATGAAGGAGCCAGCTTATTAAGAGCTTGAAATGTCAAGTAATGTAAGAAGTAATAGGGAGTCATTGTAGTTTATTGAGCCTTGTCAATTCTAGGAAAAGTCACTTTGGGAGCTATATGGAAAAGGGGAAAAAACTATAGATGGAAAGACCAATTGCAGTCCAGTCAACAGGTAAAGTCAGGCCTGAATTAGTGTGGTGACTGTGAGTAGAACAAGTATGTAATAGAAATATTGTAAAGTTAGAAACAACAAGATTTGGCAACAAATTTGGAAATGTGTGATCAAGTGATAGTGAGCAAAGAAATTTTGTGAATGTGGGGGATCTGGAAGATAGTGGTGCCTTCAATAGTAATAGGGAAGTTGGGAAAGAAGGGAATATTTGGAAGAGAAAGAATATACCATGTTTTGGACACTGAGTTTCAGACGCTTTTAGAATATATGTGATTTGATATGAATTCCCATTATAAACTTTGGCCTTTAATTGAAGGGATAACTCACACCCCATAAAATAGTCTAGTTTTGGAAAATTAATGTGTTAAGAATTTTTTTTTTACTTGAAGTCTAGATTGCGTCCTTCTAGCTAGTCTTATTTTGTTCCTACTTCTCTGACCCTTCTTTCTCTCCCCCCCCCCAAACTATAAATCTGAGCCTTTCACATGAAGGAAGGTCCTCAAGCAGTTGGATATATAATAACAATATTGTTATTAGATTTGTCAAAGAATGGCAGACTTCAAGTGTACTTATAAATCATCTGGTTTAATATTCTTATTTTGAAAATAAGGAAATTGAGACTCAGATGGTGATTTTTTCCCCCCAATATCACATTTGGCAATGGAAATTTTAAAGAGCCCATAGCTAAGTATTGGAAATAGGTTACATGGGAAGGCTGATATCCAGATTCCTCTACTTTGAGCTTTTCTATTTGTGTGATCTTTAACCCCTATGAATCTTAGTTCCCTCATTTGTAAAATGGGGGTTGGTGTTTAGATAAGATGAACTCTATGGTCCTTTTCAAGTCAAAATCTTGGGATCTTGGGGACAGAGAAATGACTTCGGGGCAGGAATTATCACTGCTATTGGAAAATTAGAAGGTGGGATGTGTGTGGAGGAGGCAGGGGAAGGAGAGGAAGGATGGCAAAGAAAAAGAATAGCCTGGAAATTAAATAAATTCTTCAAGAAGTCACTCACAGATTATCCTCCTTTGGCAGTGAACTAAAGTTAAAAGATGATTCAGGAAGTTCTTGTTGTGGGAGTTTAGGAATGTCAGTATTAAGCACACAGTATTAGACAGCTGAAAAGAGAATATTTTCAACCTAGTCTTTAGGTCGTACCTAAATTTAAATCAAATAGGATTTTGCCCCTTCAAGTATCTGGGAGAATAGACTGAAGGTGAAGTAGATTGGTAAGGAGCAGCCAGATGTTGGTAAAATTGACTATGAATTATGTACTTGTAATTTATTATTTAGTTTGTACTCTGAACGTTCTTACCTAGTATGAATGTTGTAATCTAAAAGACTGGTTATATTATTAACTTGCTATTTTATTGAGATTTAAGAAAACTGGAATATAGCTTTGGCTTGGGCACTAACTATATGATCATGGTCAAGTAGATCATTTAAAATGTTTGAGTCTTAGCTTCTTCATCTGTTAAAATGAGGGGCTTGAATTGGATTTCCAAGATCTCTTTCAGCTCAAATATTAAAACAAATGGCTTGTTAGCTTTCAGCAAGGATGGAACTGGTCATTAAGAGCATAAGAAACTTTCTCCAGCTAAGATCTGGAAAGGATTGACAGATTGATAGGCTGTTTCTTGATTTGGAGCCAGTCTTGCCAAAGTAACCTCATTTCCTTTTTAAACAAGGTTTCTAGACTAATTTAGTTAAAAGGAATATTCTAAATCAAGTCTGAATTGGAGCAAGGTATTTAGCAGACTCAATCTAGTGGCCTAGATAACATTCTCGTTTGGTGAATTTGGATGTAGTTGAATGACTGGACCTAAAGATGTGATTAATGGCTTGATGTAGGTCTTTTCAACATTTTTATTGTTGACTGTAATGCAGGCCTTCTTGAATTTTTTCTCCTTGAAATCCCTTTTTTCCTGAGAAAATTTTACGTGACTCTGGATATGTATGTAAAATAGGTATACAAATCAAACATTTACTGATGACATGATTTCATGGTGCCAAGATCCCTTATAGGATTGTCACCCACAATTTAAGAATCTGGGTTTTAATGAATGCTTTAATTTGTGGATGTTACCCAGCTTGGAAAATGAATTCCAATGTTGGATGACAGAATCAGATTCCCATAAAGGTTTTGACTAACTAGAATCATGAATGGATCAGATCCAATTCAATTTAGTGAGACATCACTTAAGCACCTATTATATGTACAATGCAAACAGATGGTAATTACATAAAACCCAAAATAAAGAAAATACTGAGCTTAAAAAAGAGATATATATCAAGTTCTACTTTTTGGCTCAGGAGTTTGATAGGAGACATGATTGGACAGTAATACACATGTAAGACACTTGTTAGGTTTAGATGCATGAAAGTACAATATGAGTCAATCATGTTAGATGGCATTAAAAAACCCTTGTCTAATATGCTAATGAGCTGCATTGAATTGTATGTAACTTCTTTTGCTTGGCCCCAAAGGAAAGAAATAAGAACAATGACTGGAAATTGCAAGAACACAGATTGAAGTTTGATATGAAGAAACATTTCTAATTAGTTTGGGATAGTCACAAGCATAATGGATTGCTTCCTTCAGGTAGTGACTTTCCAATCATTGTACCGCTCAAATGGAATCTGAAAACGTATTTTTGATGAGTTGTTTTGAAGGAGATTCTTATATAAGTTGAACCATTTGACCTTTGAAATTTCTTCTAACTCTTGATATTCTGTATTTATCTATGTGATGAGAACACCAACAAAGCCAATCTTCAACCCCAAAATCAGAATGCCAAATTCATTAACTTTAATTTGGAAGGAGTATTTTTTTTTTATTAGCAAGCAAGCAAATTGGAAAATTAGATACCTATGATCTGACTCTTTGTCTCTCATTGTCTATTATATGATGAAGGGAAAGTTACTTATCTTAGTTATATAACAATATAACATATAACATAAAAGGTACCAGTTGACCTCATGGCTTAAATGAAGAGATAGCAAATATGAATGAAGTACAATTTTTAGTTTTGAATTTCAGATGCCAGTAAAGTTTTCTAAGGCAGGGAGTGTTATCTTTTGGTATTTGGAAGGGGTTCTTAATCTTTCAAGTTTTGGATTTCTTTTGAAGTCTGAGAAAGCCTGTAGACCCTGTCTTGGGATATTTTTAAATGCATGAAATAAAATGCATAGAATTACAAAACCAATTTTATTGAAATAGTTATAAAGTATTTTTAAAAGATTCATAAATCTCAAGTTAAGAATTCTTAATCTATTCCCTGGTCTTTTAAGATTCTCAAATGTTTGTTTTGTTGAGCCTGAAGGAAGTGTCTTAATTTGAACTATTCACGTTGTCAGATAAACATCGACTCTACAGATAACGTTTGTGAACAATGTTTGTTATTGGTATTAGACAAAGAGCTAGAATAGGAAGATAAAGTTTTTACAGGACTAAGAGAGTGATAGTGTTGACATAGATCACTGATATATTTACATCTCCTAAGGGTTCTCAAAATATTGAAAAGCTCCATGTTTTAGTTGAAAGAAAAAAGATTAAACTTTGTTGTTCTGTTGACATGTTGCTGCGTTTTTATTTTATTTTTTAAAAATGTTAAAAAATGTAAATGGTAGGGGAATCTGTTCAGTTATTTTGCACATTTATTTATATATTATTTTCTGTAACATTACATCTAAAATTCTGGGCTTGTGTTGAAAAAGATATACATAAAATGATGCAGAAAAACCTCAAAATGCTACCAAGCAGCATTCTGAGGAAAGATTAGAAAAAATGAGAAAACCAAAATTAGAGCTATTTGGTTGCTTGTCTTTAGCTGTAGTATAACGTAGTTGCTTTATATAATAAGAGAATGTGTTTATATATTTTTAACCATGTACCATGCAACTTTCCTATTTGCACAGACCTGATAATCAGGCAAATGCAATTGGTCCACAGTAGTTCTAAAATCACCATCCCAAGCATCAACTCTCTCCCAATTTGCTCATTTTTTGATAGTATTTGCTAGCTTAAAAATTTGGAGTCATCTTTTATTTTATGTCCTGTCCTCTTGCTAGGAGTTCATAGGAGTATGATTACATCGATGTTAATAGGTCCTTGGGCCAGAGACAGCTAAAAGCAGGTAGTACAATATTGATAAAGATGAGTTTCACAATGACTCAAAAGTGGAGACTGCAGAAGAAAGGAAAAAATAGGTAGATGACAACAGGAATCACTTTGGAATATTCTTAAATAGGTAGTTCTTTGGGAAATTAAGTTTTTTTCCTTCAAATCACTAAGATCACATCACACACACAGGAGAAACCAATAGATAAAAGTATGAAAATACATAGAAAAATATTTTTGTGTACACAAGGGAAATGTTTTTGTTAAAGTTAGCTCAAAATATAATTTCAGACATGAACTTTAAACTAGATTCCTAATAACAAAAATTTAGTTAGTATGGTTTTCACTACTGAAAAATAGAGAAGGGAATTCTGTGTCTGCTTAAATTGATACCTCACCAAACTGATTAATCATGCCAATGAGAAAAACCATTAAATGGAATGAGCAGTGTTTTGTTGTTGTTTTTTATAAGCAGTCCCAGTTTGCTTTTGAATTGTAATTTCTTATGACCATTAGAGCATAAGGATATTTTCCCCCTTATATCTGAGAAGTAGCATTCTTAATCTTAATATTTTTCTTAGATATAATCTTGTCTTTCCTAGCATTTCCATTCCAGTATTGGTTGAACACTGACTGCTTTATCTTTCAGTAAAATTTGAAACTGAAAAACTCAGCTCTTGTCCTTATTTATATTTGTAGAAAAATTAAAGTGCAATTGGTTAAGTTTGAGCTCTTTAGCTAGAAACTAAGTAAATAACAGAGAGACTTGTGATTAGATAGGGACTCATTACACAAAAAGGAATGATGGTTTTGCATTTGTATTACAACAGGAAATTATTCTAGAATATAAAGATTGCTATTTGCATAAATTAAGCTTTTCCATCAGCAAAATAATTTGAAATTTAGTTTTGATGGAATGAATTTTTTATTTTTAGTTAGAATGACTTTCTCTCTACTTGGTTTTTGTTTTTTTCAACCTAAACTTATGTTTACTTGTAGTTTAAGTGTGCTCTTCACTAGTAAGTAAATAATCCACAACTTTTCTTAAACATTTTCCAGTTGACTGAGTTAGCATTTCTTGGCAGGTTATTGTTCCTTTACCTAATTACTTAATCCATAAAGTAACTCATTAAAAAAAATGCCTTTAGGTACTACATATAGATTACCAAATTGGAATTGTAGGCTGGTTCTGCCCATTAATGCTCCTATATATATCAAGCTTGGCTAATTCAGAAATACTACCTATGTTACCTGGATTTTTTTATTGCTTGTTTGGTGGCCTTGTCTATGTTTTCTGCATATCATCTTAGTCCCGTTTTAGTAATTCTGTTAATTGGATTTTGAAGTTGAAGAAGAAAAATTCCTTAAAAGTTTGATGATTATTTTTATGGCTTTCCAGTGAAGGGCACTATCTGTTTCCTGTTAGCCTTTATCTGATCTTCCTATGAGCAAATTTTTGAATAAAGTGATACAGTAGGAAAGGATAAAAGCTGAGGAAAGTTATATTTGTCTTATTGAAAGACAGTACTTCTTACTGAGTGTGAGAAATGGATGGACTTTTGTTTTCCACAGTTATGAAAATTAAAATGTAGAAATGAAACAAATTAGAAAACTGAAACCCACAAGGACATGTAGGTAATCAAGGATGGAGTTTTATCTTCCCCCAAAAGAATGTAAACTCCTTGGGTGCAGGGACTGACTTTTGTATTCTGGAGTGGTGTTTTGAGATTTGAAAAGAATCTTTTGTTCTTTCCCCCTTCTAGTATGGTAAGTCTTTGGGAGAAGGGGCTGGCTATGTAATGAGGGGTGGAGATTCATGACATAACGTATGTAACATTCAATTAATGGGTAATCAGGGGAGGAACTTGTTCTTCAGTATGGGAAAGAAAACGCTGCCTTTGGAGTCCCAAAGGTGTGTCCACTCATGTAGGCCTCCATTCTTGCAAGAAAGTAAAATAAATCTTTCCTGCATTCATCCAGGAGTCTGTGGAATTTTTGGTAAGATATTTTGTTTCTTATACTGAGGAAACTTTATCAACATTAATTAGCATCCAAACCAAATACATAACAAGTATTTTTTGTGTTTTCTGTATTCTGCTATTTAACACAGTGCTTGGCAGTTTGTGCTTAATTAATCCTTATTAATTGCCTGATTTATAGTAGGTGAAGACTGCTCTATCAATGTAATGGATCTTTTTGCTGTGGAAAATTTTATACATTGAAAAAGTTCATAGATTAAACCAGGGGTTTTCAAATAGAAACAGATCTCTGCAGGCCACATATTGACTTAGAAAACCACAAATTAACTTTATCTATATTGTATTATATTTGTGTTTCTTTTGTGAAGCTGTCTCACAATAACATTTTAATCGGGTTTGGGTTTGCTTTGGAGTTTTGTAGGTTGCTTGGGCTAGAAAACTGTTAACTCTGATTTAAGCAATCTAGTCAATAGCCTCCTCTTATGGGAGAGAAAATGACAGCCTAAAGAAATGAAATTACTTAAAAGAAATCCCTGGAATCACACAATTGGGGGTAGAACTGGATCTAGAATCCTTGTCAACTAACTCCCAATCTAGTTTCCTTCCCATTACATTATTTTGATTCAAATCAGTTTTATTATTATTATTATTATTTTGAGGGGGAGTTAGGTGACTTGCCCAGAGTCACACAGTTAGAAAATGTTAAATTGTCTGAGGCTAAATTTGAACTCAGGTCCTCCTGACTCTGGGGGCATGCTCTATTCATTGTACTATTTAGTTGTTCCCTTTCCCTGCTCCCTCCCATTATGTAATTTGAGAGAGAAAAAAAACCTTTCTTGCCTCAGGTACCTGAGTTATTCGAATTATCACCATTCTCTCCCCACCCCAACCCGCCACTTTTAGAGATTTTCATAGAAAGTCAACAAAATGTTAATTATTTGTTTTATCCATTATAATGAGCACATTTTAGGCCAATGGGATGATTTAGCCACAGTTTTATTTTTTAAGAGGCTTATAGTTAACATAGGATCAGCTTTAACTTCTTAGTGTCCTAGAAAATATTGGGTAGACTAAAAATCACAGAAAAGTGATTGAAATGTGTGTTTTATACTAGCCAAATCAAAGTATTTTAGGGATAAAGAAGAAAAATAACCCTAATACTTGCAGATATTCTTCTATGTTTTTAATACTATATGTTTTTAAAATGTTTCTGGACAGGCTCTACACTGGGGAATTCTTGCATGTAATATTAATTTATAAACTAATTTTTAAAAAATGAAGCATAATTGTAGCTTTTAAATAATTATGTGAGTTTGCAGTTGGTACATATTTTTGCTAAAAAAACTAAATTACTCAAGAATTCAATCTTAAGTTTCACATTATATATAAAGACATACATATATACATATATAAAACATGTATGTATATAGACATAATGCAACATATACCTATGTGTATGGGGAGAGGGGAAGAAAGCAATATTGTTCCATTGTTTCAGTCATGTCTGATTCTTTGTGACCCCATTTGGGTTTTTCTTGGCTGAAGTGCCTTGCTATTTCCTTCTCCAGATCACTTTACAAATGAGGAACTGAAGCATACTGGGTTACGTGATTTGCCCTTGCCCAGGACCACACTACTAGTAAAGGTCTGAGACCTTATATGAACTTATGGGAAGGTGAGTCTTCCTAACTTCAGGCCCAGCACTCTATCCACTGCGCCACCTAGCTGCCCTGTATATACACATACTGGGAAAATATTATGGATACAATTTATAATGCAGCTTTTAAGTATGCTTTGCAACAAGTCAGTACCACATAATGTTTGATATTCAGTAGCTACAATATCTTAAATTTTTTTTTCTTCATTATTTCACTAAAGTATTTCCCTAAATTGTGTATGGCTTTTTTCTATTTGTCAGATGGGCTCAGTGTGTGTATTTTTTTTTTTTTTTAAGTTTATAAGAGCACTCTTCAGAAGCTCTGAAGTGTAAGAAAATTTCAATCAGAGGAGTGATATTTTTAAGCAAAAATTGTTTTCCCTTTACATCTGATTTGTTTGTAGAAATGAAATTTCTGCTATGTAAGGGTTATTGTTGAAGAATTACCCACACATATGTTATGCAAATAAAATTAAAAAAGAAATGAAATTTCTGACTGTAACCAAAAGATAATAGATTGAGCATCATTCATTAGGACAAGAAATTTTCTAAAACAAACACTTCATAATAAATATTCTTCTTTATCAGGGTCAGTGTTCACATTCATAGCATGGTAACAAGTTGGTATATTAATCATGTTCATTTTATATTATAGAATCTTTAAAAATACTGTATAGGATTTTGTGAAAGGAACAGATACTTCTAGTTTGCAAAGGTTACCCTTTTTTTTCTGTTATCACCTAGGTGCATGCGATCACATTAGATTTTAATATTTCTTGAAGTAAGTAGCAAACATTCTTTTTAGAAATTGAATTTGTTCTCTCTTGTAATGCACATTATAAATAATATCATCTTTGTTCATTCTTTTTTTTTTTTTGGTCATACTTATTGAAGATGTGCCATTATAGGAAAAAAAAATCTACATTTTGTTGTAGGGATAGAGTTTCAATTCATGTTAGGAACAAAAGGTTTTTCCTTCGTATTTCCTTTTTTTTTTTTTCTGTACTCTCTAAGTATTGCCAGCAAATTTTTTGAGGTTTCCCCTTGTAGAAATAGTGTTTCACTCCTTAGCCAGTTTTTGAAAAGAAACCAATTAGGGATGTCATCCTTAGACATATCTTTTCCCTTTCTTCCCACAACCTTCACATTGGCCTGGGAGACAATTCAAATGGAATCAAGATGACAGATATTTCTTATCGATGTGGACACCATTAGAATTCATTTTGTAATTGGTGAACATAATTATAATTTTGGCAGAATTACTGTAAAAACAATTACTTTATATGCATATGCTTTTGTGTATTTCATACCAGTTAAATTAATGAATGCTAATAAGTTTGTGATTGGTGATTCAGTGAATAGAGTATTGGGTCAGGAGTTAAGAAGAGTCATCTTTTTGAGTTTAAATCTGGCTTCAGACTCTTCTTCCTAGCTGTGTGATCTTGAGCAAGTCACTTAATTCAACCTCAGATTCCTTATCTGTAAAATGTGGTGGAGAAGGATATGGCAAACTACTACAGTATCTTTGCCAA
>JAJPUD010011226.1:0-55846 GCA_023553655.1 Myrmecobius fasciatus | reverse complement strand
TAGATACTACTAATCATTTTAAGGAAAAGCCCATTTATTCCTATACTCTCCAGTGTTTTTAATAGGAATGGGTGTTGGATTTTATCAAAGGCTTTTTCTGCATCTATGGAGATAATCATATGGTTTTTATTAATTTGGTTATTAATATAATTGATTATGCTAATAGTTTTCCTAATATTGAACCAGCCCTGCATTCCTGGTATACATCCTACTTGGTCATGATGTATTATCCTGGGGATGACTTTCTGTAATCTTGTTGCTAAAATCTTATTTAAAATTTTTGCATCAATATTCATTAGGGAAATGGGTCTATAGTTTTCTTTCTCAGTTTTCTCCCTACCTGGTTTAGCTATCAGCACCATATGTGTGTCATAGAAGGAATTTGGTAGTACACTTTCTTTCCCTATTTTTTCAAATAGTTTATATAGTATTGGGATTAATTGTTCTTTGAATGTTTGGTAAAATTCATATGTAAATCCATCTGGCCCTGGAGATTTTTTCTTAGGGAGTTGATTAATAGCTTGCTCTATTTCTTTTTCCGAAATAGGGCTATTTAAATAATTTATTTCCTCTTCTGTTAATCTGGGCAATCTATATTTTTGTAGATATTCCTCCATTTCATTTACATTATCAAATTTATTGGCATAAAGTTGGGCAAAGAAACTCCTAATTATTACTCTAATTTCCTCTTCATTGGAGGAAAATTCTCCCTTATCATTTTTGAGACTAATAATTTGATTTTCCTCTTTCCTTTTTCTAATCAAATTAACTAAAGGCTTATCTATTTTGTTGGATTTTTCATAAAACCAACTCTTACTTTTATTTATTAATTCAATAGTTTTCTTATTTTCAATTTTATTGATCTCCCCTTTAATTTTCAGAATTTCCAATTTGGTATTTAATTGAGGGTTTTTGATTTGGTCTTTTTCTAGCTTTTTTAATTGTAAGCCCAGTTCACTAATCTTCTCTTTCTCTGTTTTACGCAAGTAAGCATCTAGAGATATAAAATTACCCCTTATAACTGCTTTAGCCGTGTCCCACAAATTTTGGTATGTTGTCTCATTGTTGTCATTCTCCTGGATGAAATTTTCGATTGTGTCTATAATTTGCTCTTTCACCCATTCATTCTTCAGGATTAGATTATTTAATTTCCAAATAACTTGTGGTCTATTTTCTCCTGGCCTTATATTACATGTGAGTTTTATTGCATCATGATCTGAGAAGGATGCATTTACTATTTCTGCTTTTCTGCATTTTATTTTGAGGTTTTTATGCCCTAACACATCATCAATTTTTGTATAAGTTCCATGAACCCCTGAGAAAAAAGTATACTCCCTTCTATCACAATTCAATTTCCTCCAGAGATCTATCATACCTAACTTTTCTAGCCTTTTGTTAACCTCCCTAACTTCTTTCTTATTTATTTTGGAATTTGATTTATCTAATTCTGAGAGAGCAAGGTTGAGATCTCACACTAGTATAGTATTACTGTCTATTTCTCCTTGTATCTCTCTTGACTTCTCCTCTAGGAATTTGGATGCTATACCACTTGGTGCATATATGTTAAGTATTGATACTGCTTCATTGTCTATGGAACCCTTTAGTAAAATGTAGTTTCCTTCCTTATCTCTTTTAATTAGATCTATTTTTGTTTTTACTTGATCCGAGATAAGGATTGCTACCCCTGCCTTTCTTTGTTCACCTGAAGCATAGAAGATTCTGCTCCAGCCCTTTACCTTCACTCTGTATGTATCTCTATGTTTTAGATGTGTTTCTTGTAAACAACATATTGTAGGATTCTGGCTTTTAATCCAGTCTGCTACCCGCTTCTGTTTTATGGGAGAGTTCATCCCATTCACATTCACAGTTAAAATAACTATATCTGTATTCCCTGCCATCTTATTTACCCAGAGTTATGATTTTCTCTTCCCTTTCCCCTCTCTCCCTTCCCCCCTCCCCAGTACTTTGCTCTTGATGACCACCTCCCACCAATAATCCTCCTCCCATTAGAGTCCCTCCCTCCCCTTTATACCTTTCCCCTAATCCTTCTATTAGTTTATCCCTTTCCTTTTCTCCCCTCCCTCCTACCTTCCCACAAGGAGGGTCAGGCATTTCTTTGAAGCCAAATGTGTCTGATATACTCTCTTAGAGTCCAATCTAATGAGAGTAAGGTTTACACAATACTCATCGCCCTCCCTTCTTTCCCTCAGTTATATTAGATCTTCTATGTCTCTTTATGAGATTTTGCCTTATTTTACCTCCTTTATTTTTACTTTATTTTGCCTCCTTTCCCGCCTCCCCCCTTTTTCTTTCTCAGTATGGTATCCCTTCCACCTCTAATTTCTTTTCCATTATTATCAAAGAAAAATCAAATTATACTGCCATTCTTTAAAGTATACCTATAGTAGAAATATAGTTCTCAAGAGTCTTCCTTTTTACCTTTTTATGCTTCTCTTGAGTTCTCTACTTGGAGGTCAAATTTTTTGTTCAGATCAGGTCTTTTCATTAGAAATAGGTGAAATTCTCCTGTATCATTGAATGACCATCTTCTTCCCTGGAAGATGATGCTTATTCTAGCTGGATAATTTAATCTTGGCTGTAATCCAAGTTCTTTTGCCTTTCGGAATATCTGGTTCCAGGCCCTTCGATCCTTTAATGTGGAAGCTGACAGATCCTGTGTAATTCTAATGACAGTTCCTTGGTATTTGAACTGTTTCTTTCTAGCTGCTTGCAATATCTTTTCCTTGGTGCGATAGTCCTGAAATTTGGCCACGATATTCCTTGGGGTTTTAATTTTGGGGTCTCTTTCTGGAGGTGATCGGTGAATTCTTTCAATGCCAATTTTGCCTTCTGATTCTAAAATATCAGGGCAATTCTCTTTCATGATTTCCTGGAAGATAGCATCCAGGTTCTTTTTTTCATCGTGGTTTTCAGGGAGTCCAATAATCCTTAAATTGTCACTCCTGGATCTGTTTTCCAAATCAGTTGTTTTTCCTAGGAGATATTCCATATTTTCTTCTATTTTTTCATTTTTTTGTTTTTGTTTAACTGATTCTTGAAGTCTTATTGAGTCATTTACTTCTATTTGTTCAATTTTAATTTTTAAAGTATTATTTCCTTCAGTTATCTTTTTTAGCTCCTTTTGTAGCTGGCCAATTGAGTTTCTTGATTCAATGCATTCTTTTTCCATTTTGCCAGATTTATTTTTCAGTGAATTGTTGTCTTTTTCCAATTCACCAATTTTGTTTTTCAGTTCACCATTTTTATTTTCCAGTGAATTGGTGATTTTTTCCAATTCACCAATTTTGTTTTTCAGTGAACTGTTTTCTTTTTCCAATTCACCAGTCCTATTTTCCAGTCTTTGATATTTCTGTTGCCCTGATCTCAATTTATTTCCCCATTCTTCTTCTAGCTCTCTTTTGAGATTCTTAAGGCAATCATCCAGGTAAGCCTTCTGAAAGGGAGACCAACTTAAGTCTGCCTTTGTGGCTTCATCTGGGATTGTTTTCATAATGTCAGGATCTGGGGACTGTTCTATTTTTTTTCCGTAAAAGCTTTCTATGGTGAGAGCTCTCTTCTGCTTCTTGCTCATGGTTTAAAGTTGGGATATTGGTCAAAAACAGAGAAAACTGCCATGATTTGTATTTGCCCTGGGGCAGTTTGCCGAGTTGACTTCCGGTCTGAGGCTGGTGGGGCTAGATTCGCACTAGGACCACGTTTTCAGCTGCTCCTGATCCACCCTTTACCAAAGGCAGATCTGTCAAAGCACCTGCCCGCAAGCAGAGCAAAGTGCCCCAGGCGTCTCCCAGGGGCTTCCTGGGTGCCTTAAATCTGCCCCTCTATCACAGCCCTGACTTCTGCCCGGGCTGGAGTCTGATCGCAACCAGTGGCTGATTTCCCCTGAGGCTAACCTTCTCCGGAGTTCTTTCAAGGTAGATTTTTGATAGAAGTTCGTTGTAGTCCAAATGTTTGGAGGAGCCTTCACTCACAAACCAGTTCGAAGGCTCACTTTGTCTGGGTTTGAGGGAAGGTCCCAAAGGAGTTCACAGAGAAAGCCGTCTGCAGTTCGCCATCTTGGCTCCGCCCCCAGAAGTAAACAATCTGTAATCTTTTTAAAAAAAAAAATTTCTACTACGTTATAGAAATGCTTGTATTATTTCATAAAAAAAAAAGAAAATGTATGACTTATTTTGCATTTCTGGTTTACCATCTCTCCCTGCTGATTGGCAGTAGCTGTGCAACAACATCAGTTTTCTGAAATTATGAGTACACTGATCAGTGTTGTGAAATCTTTCAGTAGTGTTTTCTATTATATTATGATAGTTATCATGTAATTTGTTCTGGTCCTCTTTCTTTGTTCTGCTTTCACTTGAATAAGTTACCCCAAGTTTCTCTGATTTTTTCAGATGTATTTATCACCTTTTTTGTTGAGTTAATTGAGTACTTCTCCATGGCTTTATAGAATTCATCTCAAATTGATTCATGCCTCTAAGGTAGTCTCTACACCAAAGATCAGGAATCTTGGTTCTGTGATAGCCCAAGAGGTTGCCAATTACCTTAAAGGGTGTCATGAGATTTTCAAAAGTATAAATTTTAATTTGATTTAATTAAATAAGTGAATTTTAAGTAGGCATATACTTCACCTTTTCTCTCCAAGTTCTTCAAAGTCATTGCTATTGGGATTAAGCAAGGGATGACAAAGTGTCAGTCACAATCAATAGGGGAGTTTAGTATTTAAAGGGATTATTTTGTTTACTAAGCAAACACTTCTGGAATGTGAATGTATAATTTAATAATCACTGGTTTACACAGAAATTATCCTGGGGGGGGGGGGAAATGGGAGTGGGGAATAATTGATAGGACTGAAAGACAGAGTGTTGATTTTCCTCTTGAAGCAATGATTTGTTTATTTTTTTTCTAGGAAAAAGTTTTTGAAAAACAGAATTCAACTAGTATTTTCAAAAATGATTTTTGTGAGTAGATGCACCTTTATCCTATTATCTCTATATAAACTTTGGGTGTGCTTGTGTGTGTGTGTTCATTTATGTGTGTGTATACATTTAAGAGTATTAGGACTTTCGTCATGTTTGACACAGCACAGTACAGTGTCATGCTCCAGAGGGTGCTTAATAAACTGAATTTGATGATTTGATGACATAACCTTTAGAGCTGAAATTGCAGTTGTGCTGGCATGTCAGGAAAACTTCACTATTTTGTCTGAATGTCTCAGTGAAATATGCATTAGTCTTTCATTTATGAACTCTTTTGGATTACCATTGGCTTATTTGAGAAATTCCTTCTGCCCCTGATTTTAGAATCAATGGAACAAACTCCCATTGTCTTAAGGAAGCTTTTTTTCTGTTTCAAAATTGACAGAAAAATGTTTGATCTCCTGAAGAAGAAATGGATTGAGTTTCTGACTGTTTGGTACATTGAATTCATCATTTGTCTTCTTTATAAATGCTTGATAAATGTGGTTCTAAGATTTGCCAACTATTTTTTCAGAAAACGTTTGAGCAAAACAAATCTTATAAAACCCATCGGTTCTTTGTTGGACAATCATTTAAACTCTGGTCTTTTTTTTTTTTTTTTTTTTTTAGTATCTTTGCTCTTATTGGACAAAATTCTGTACAACTTTCTACAAGGCCACTTGCCCAAAGCCAGGGATGATTCATGCCATACATAGAGCTGGAATGCTGATTTGGGCTTAGATTTCTAGCTAGGGCTTTTCTATGTGGTGTATACATCTGTAAAACACTTTTGAAAATAACTCTCGTTTAGGTTCTTTAGTCACCAAATATTTATTGAGCACCAAAAGTGTTTGGGATAAATTAGAATGGACAGTTAAGACTATCTGTCCTCGAGGAACTTTCATTAATAAGCAAAGTTAATGGATAACCAGCAATCTGGCATATTCATTCCAGGCTGGTATGAGATAAACTTGCTGTCAGAAAACTAAAATTTGAGGATTTGCTATTTGCTAACTGTGTGATTTTGAGTAAGTAGATTAATATTTCTGAGTCTCAGGTTCCTCATACAAAAGATGAGAATAATGAGACTCAAACTACCCACATCACTAAGTTATCATGAGAATCACATTTGATAATGTCTGTGAAAGCAATTTGTGGCTTTAAAGTATTATGTAATTGTAAGTTATTGTTATCATTATTATTAATCAAACTGTTACTCACTGTACAGTGTAAGATATTACTATTGCTAATGTTTAATATAGAATATAAAATGGATTAAAAATAATCAATGGAAATGTGATGAAAAGTGAACAGGAATTATACAGAACAGTAATATAAGGGAAGATGAGCTGGAGAATGGGTGTCAAGGCAAAAGATGGAAGAGAGGAAAGAATGTGGATTATGCAGATTGCTCACTGATTATCCCAGTATTCCCTCTCTCATTTTGATTTACAGGTATGACCTAGGTCAAACTCCAATAGAAAAGTGGGCCACTAAACCATTTGTAAAGATTAACTTAGAAAATCATGTATTGTCTATATTCTATTCTATTTTGATTTTTTTTTGTTAAATATTTCTCAAAGACATTTAATCTGGCCACACTAATAGCTGGCTGGGGATGGAGATACTTTGTATTTGACATTTCTCCTCTAGAAGACCCCACTCTTGTTAGCTTGGGCAATACCCTCTGAGCCCATGATTAGAGGATGCCCATTAAGCAGTGTCTGCTTAATTAAGCAACCAAGCATCCCTGAAGGGACATATGGCTGTGTTTCTGTTTCTACAGGGGGTAGTCACTACCTACCTCACAAGGTTCTCCTGAGAAAAGCTCTTTGCCAATTCTAAAGCACTCTATAAATGTGAATACTTGCATTATTGTTTTGTGATTGAGTTGTGTTCCACAGAATCAGAGCCAGCCATACTGTCACATGCTTGCAGTTCTTGATGTTAACGGGAGTGGAAGCTCACAGGTCCCCTTGATCCCTAGAATTGTGCAGCTAAAGCCAATTGGGTGTGTGCATTAAGTCTGGCACTAATATGATTAGGGTGTAGGGGGTGGTGACAGAGACACTGGACTGCCTAAGGAGAAATATATTATCCTGGGTAAGAGATGGAGGAGGTCATAGCTTCTGCTGGGACTTGGCTTTTAAGAAGCTCCTGAATGTGCACTTTGGATGAGATAAGGTGACAGAGATGGTGGGGAAAAAAGGATACCAGAAGGGACCACACATCATCTAGTTCAACTACTTTATAGAAAAGAAACTGGAATTTGGAGAGATGAAGTGATTTATCCCTAATCTCTCAGACTAAAGATGTATCAAAGAGTAGGAGCAAGATTTGTTTAGGTCAGGTACTTAATTAGAAAAACTGAAAGGAGTAAAATACTTGCTTTTTTATTTCTTGGTTTAATAATAAACCAATAAGCTTAATACTATGCAGATTTTTATCTTTCTCCTGATTTTCATATTTATTGCATTTGATCTTTTTATACTGAATATTTTGTAGCCATTTCCATCTTTGGAGAAACTTGTGAATACTGGACTTCTTTTGTCCTGCTTGCTCTTTGTAAATAGTAGGTTCCCAGACTCAGTCCCTTTCTGATGACAAGAGACCCCAAATTCACAGATGGGCAACTTCTGACAGGTCTGAAGTTGTCTCTGAAAATTCTTTAAATTGAGTGCCTCATCTCTGAGGTTTTCTGGGATTCCCCAAAGTGGAAAAGTCACCTCCCTCAATTCTGCTCATGGATGTTACTTTTAGCAACTCCCCTCCTGTTCCCTGCCCTCAACACTCCATTCAAACTGTCTATGTCAGCACTCCTAGTGATTGATGTCAAGGCTTCAGGGAAAGACTTCCAGGGATCAAAGCATGCTTTGAAAACTGGCAGTCCTGAGCACATGAAAGGAATGAAGTTTTGGGGAGTCATGGTCACAGGGTGGGACCCCAGGCAATTGAATCCCTCTTCTTTCTGTTCAAGCAGAAACCGTGCAATGATTCCCCAAAGGAAAGCAATCATTAGTGTCCATATACAGTCTCCAATTTTTGGTAGGAAGCTAACTATGGCTACCCTGACTTGGATGCTGCTGATGTTGGGGAAGAATCAGTCCAGGCAGACATTATTTATTTATTTCTGATTTCTCTAATCCTGTCGCATATTACAGCTACCATTGCTCTAGAGATACACAATATCCGGAGTCACTTATTATGTTTTTAAACTATTTTTCCTGACACTGGATTATTTTGATGATAAACTCTAACATCCTTTTAACTTGAACATTTGTAATCTCTGATATGTGTCCAGACACAGACAAACATATGTGCACACATACATATATATGTCTGTGCATGTATGTATGCATACACACCTATATAAATGGAACTCTCCTTTCGTTCTTTAACACACAGGATTAATATTCTGATTAAAAATTTATCTCATCTTGCCTAGGTTTACACCTGCTGTGGTTCCCACAGATACAGGGCAAGAGAAGGGTCCATCTCCGGCCTTTGCTGGCTAAAATTCAAATGCTCCATCTTCCAGAGATCCAACCATTGCTTAATGGGCAACCTTTAATCACCTGGGGCATGCACCCCATGTTATTTCTAGCTGTTCTCTGACAGCAGGGTGTTGATGGGTTCATTGTGGAAAGCAGTGAAGAATACCTCATTACTGGAAGGCGAGGAACCCTGTGTGCTTAAGTGCCCTCCCCACCAGATATGGTCTCTGCTGGAAAAATCATCTTTGAATGCACATATATTGACAAAATAAGATCAAGTCTCTAACCTTCCCTATTCAGAAAAAAAGGTTATTCAGCAGGGCACCTCTGGGCACATCAAGTTTGTGAGGGTACTTAATCCGTCTTTTATTAAGGGTGTGGATCTTTCCTTGGTAAGGGAAAGGCTCAGTAGTACATTACTGATGACCTTCTCCTGGTGATGAGCAAGGGTAGGGGGCATCTCCTCATTGATCACAGATTCTTTTTTTGAGAGACAATAAAGAAAAATAGGTTAGTTAAATTCAGTTTAAGAAATCACTCTTAAGCACTATTCTGTGTAGGTATTAGATTTGGATAACTCAATAGTCACTTTAATATGTAGCTTTTGGGGGTTTGCAAAGCATTTTATTTATGAAACCTTTTGAGGTGGGTAATACAAGCATTATGGGGTCATACATACACATACATATATATGCTACAGTATATATGTATGCATATCTATATACACATGTATATATAAACATACATGTATAAAAATACAGATGGAGCCATTGTAAAAAACTCATAGATTTAGACCTATGTATGCATATCTGTAAAAATATATATAAACATAGAAGACTCCATTTTTTTCTTTTTTCTTTTAAAGCTTTTTATTTTCAAAACAAATGCATAGATAATTTTCAACATTCACTCTTTTAAAACCTTGTGTTTCAAATTTTTTCTCCCTCTCTTCCCTCCACTCCCTCCCCTAGATAGCAAGTAATCCAATACATGTTAAACATGTGCAATTCTTTCATACATATTTCCACAATTTTCATACTGCACAAGAAAAAAACAAATCAAAAAGGAAAAAATGAGGGAAAAAAAAAGGTAAGTAAACAACAACAAAAAAGTAAAAATATTATGTTGTAACATATATATATATATATATATATATATATATATATGTCAGTCCCCACAGGCCTATCTCTGGGCACAGATGGTTCTCTCCATCACAAAATCATTGGAACTGGCCTGAATCACCTTGCTATTGAAAAGAACCGCATACATCAGAAATGATCATCATATAGTCTTGTTGTTGCCGTGTATAATGATCTCCTGGTTCTTCTCATTTCGCTCAGCATCAGTTCATGCAAGTCTCTCTAGCCTCTCTGAAATCGTCTTGCTGGTTGTTTCTTATAGAACAATAATATTCCATAACATTCATACACCATAATTTATTCAGCCATTCTCCAACTGATGGGCATCCATTCAGTTTCCAGTTTCTTGCCACTACAAAAGGGCTGCCACAAACATTCTTGCACATGTGGGGCCCTTTCCCTCCTTTATGATCTTTTTGGGATACAGATCCAGTAGAGACTCTGTTGGAACAAAGAATATTCACAATTTGATAGCCCTTTGGGCATAGTCCCAGATTGTTTTCCAAAATGGTTGGATCAATTCACAGTTCCACCAACAATATATTAGTGTCCCAGTTTTCCCACATCCCCTCCAACATCTGTCATTGTCTTTTCCTGTTATGTTAGCCAATCCAAGAGAGCTATATTGGTATCTCTGATCAACAGTGATTTAGAGCATTTTTCATATGACTAGAAACAGTTTTAATTTCTTCATCTTAAAATTGTCTGTTCGTATCTTCTGACCATTTATCAATTGGAGAATGGTTTGTATTCTTATAAATTTAAGTCAGTTCTCCATATATTTCAGAAATGAGGCTTTATCGGAACACTTTGATGTAAACCCCCCCCCCCCCGTTTATTGCTTCCCTTCTAATCTTGTCTGAATTGGTTTTGTTTGTACAAAAACTTTTTAATTTAATATAATCAAAATTATCCCTTTGCATTCCATAATGTACTCTAGTTCTTTTTTCGCCAGAAATTCCTCACTGTTGTGAGTCAATAAGATATTTGTAAAGAGCTTACTTAGCACGGTGCCTGACACATAATAAATCCTTAATCCCTTCCTCCCTTCCCCATGGCAGGATATGAATGCAAGTGTTTTGACTACAAAGTCCCCTATAACATATTACTAAAGATTCTTCTTTTGGAGTCAGGAAGAACTGAGTTTAAATTCTACTTCAGACTCTAGTTTTGTGACTCTGAGCAACTCAGTCTCTCAAAACCTCAGTGGCCATGTGTAAAATGCAGATAAATAACACCTCATAGCACCTACTCCACAAGGTTGTTGCAAGGATCAAGTAAAATAATAAACATAAAAGGATTAGTAAACTTTAAAGTCCTAAATGAATGCCAGCTATAATCCTCCTCCCTTGTATCCCATTTTTCTTTTTGTTTTCTACTCAGTTTGCTATATACTGATTGCTTGGGAAATGATATGACTTTTAAGAGTTTCTGAAGTTTTTATGGGACTTCCAGAAAGCACTCTCATCCTCTTCAAAGATCTTATTTTTGTGTAAGTGGGCTGAGCTAAGAACAATTTAATAGAGAGCCTTTTTAGAATTTATAACTAAATTCTAACCCTTGGGCAGGATTCTGAACCCTGAAGCATTAAACTTCTCTCTTCCTGTTTTTCTCTTGGGATATATATAAGGATAGAATTAGGAAACACTCTGATCATTTCTAAAAGATGAGAAAACCTTCCTTTTGCTAGGCAGACATTTTCTCTGCCCTCATTCCCTCCAGGGTAGACCTTATGGCTCTTGTATTTCAACTTAAAATCTTTCTAGGAGTGTGCCACCAGGGCAAACTATCTGACAATTTAATTCTTTCGGGATGAATTTTAGTATTTAATTATCACCATTTTTTGTGTTGGGAGGCAGAGGTTTTGTGTTCACAAGAATACAAGACAAAAATCAAGGGCTTTGGTACAAGCAAATATACATGTGAAGGCAGAAAAAGTTGGGCCAGGAGGGAAGAGAGGAGGTCAGTGATTTCATCTTCTTTGCTGACCTTTTGCTTTTGCTCAATTTTAGCAATGTCATTTAGATTTTATCTGGCATTTTAAAGTTTGCAAAGTACTTTCCAAATATTATCTCATTTGATCTTTACCACAAACCTGGGAGGTAAATTTCTATTATTACTCCAATTTTACTGAGGAATAAACTGAGGTGTAGAGATTAAGTGATTTTCCTGGTGACAAAAAGCTATTAAATGTCTAAGAGGATTTGAATTCAGGTCTTTCTGACTCTAGATCTGGGTCTTTATTCACTTTTCCATCTAGCTGCCTTTTCTAGTATTCTAACTAGAGAGGAAGTTGGGATCCAGCAAAGATCAAAGTGGGCTTTATACTTCATATGCCCAACTTCTATATAGTTCCTGTTTTACAGTGGGGGAGGAAGGGAGCAGAGTTCCAGTTTGAGTATAACACAGAAAAATAGTTAAAGAGTAGTAATAAGGAATTTCTAATAAAAATATGATACTTTTCTGGAATCATGGACTTTGAATCAGCACCATATCTAAATAGTAAAGAAAAAAAAAAATAGACTTAAACTAAGTTCCTAGGACACTTTGGCTAGATTTTGTTGCCCTTATCTCAGTGAGATAACCATAGCCAGGGCTGTGGACTAAAGACATGTTAGCCTGCCCTGGTTAGGGAGAAACTTCCTTTCACTAAAACATTAACAGATGGAAACTGAAAAAAATCACCTGTGGACCTGATAACCCAAAGCACAGAACATGGAAAAAGAGAGAAACTTGGTGACCATAAGACAAGTGAAGACCTAGACAAAACAATGCACCCAGAAGAGATGGAGGGCCAATTACAAAAAAGTGTGATCATATCATTAGAGCTGAGCTTCTTAAACTTTCTTCAGTCATGACCTCTTTTAGCTGGATAAATTTTTATGTGACCTCCAAGTATATTGACATATAAAATAGCTATACGAAATTTGCTGATAATAAATTATAATTTCACAACCTTCCACTCTTAGTTATAAAACCCCATGTAGGATTGCGAATCACAGTTTATAAAGCTGGACACAAGATGACACCAGTAACCCTCTGAATGTTAGAAGCATGGCTTGCCCTTGCTGTGTTTGACCCTACTATGTTTGACTTCTACATATGTTTCCTTCTCTACTACTGTTGTGGTGGCCTGTGGTAGAGTGTATACTCTATGTGCATGGAGAAACTGTTTTTTCTTTACTCTATTTCATTTGCTATTTGAAAAATATTTTATTTTGAACTAATGGGTCCTGTTTCACCAACTGACTAATGAAAGTAATCGTATCTTTGGGGCATCTCATGGGCCCTGGTTCACTAATGCTAAATATACAGAATTCCTGAAAGATGGGGCAGATTTTCTGGGGTTCCATGTGTGAAAGGGGTGTACACTTAGTGATGTATGTGTATACTAGGGAATATAATTGATATGAAAGACATAGAAACAGTCATCTGGAATAAAGAAATATCTCAACTCAATTAGCCGAAGTTCCACCAGGCTCACTCATCTAATCATGAGTAATGACAGCAATGAAGACAGCATTTACCATTTCCCTTTTGTCTCACCCAAATATCTACATGTTGTACATAGGGGTCTACCCTCAGGCCCTACTTTTATGATTTTATTTTGAATTATCTTAATTTTTTTACATGCTGAAACTGGAAATTGATAGAATGCCAGAAAAGGGAACAAAAAAACTTGAGGGCAGCCTGGGGACATATGATCTTGGAAGAGAATGCATCTCACAATGAAGAAGCTGTCCTAATATGAAAGTTTCCCCAGGGAAGTGAGATGTTTCACAAGGAATACCTGAATTTAATTATCTGGTTCCTTCATTATTATCTGGAATGAGAAGTTATTACAAAGTAAACTCTAAGACTTTCTCCCCCTATCTCCTTCCCTTCTTCTCTTCCCGCTTCCACCCCCTCCCTTTATGTTTTCATATTCTCATTTTAGAAGTATTAAATTGATTAAAAATTAAATGTGGTAAGTGCTCTAATGCTGAACAAAAACAGAGGAATGTTGTTAGATGTTAGAAACTTCTTCATTTAGTCAAATTTAAAGAACCAAACTCAAAAAAAAGAACCACATATAGGTTCTTTTCCCACTTTTCCAACCTCTGACCCTACCCAATCTTTTCCTGGTAAATTTCTATCCATCCTTTACATCTCAATTCAATTGCTTCTTTTTCCCAAAGGAGCCTTCCCTCTTCTTCCTTTCTGCTGATGGCTTTCATTGGGTTGCATCAAGCACTTTGTTTCCTCCTCTCTCACACACTCATGCTATTATTAGAAAAGCAATGCAGTGGACTACATGGAGGGTCTGGCCTAAAGTCAGGAGAGATCTGGCACTTAACTAGACATAGAGTCATGGGTAAGTCAAAATCTTTCTGAGGGAATTCCCTTCTTTGTGGAATAGAGATGATAACATCTGTAGTGCTTTTTTAGTTTCAGAGAGTTTGTTATCTACATCATATTTTGCAAACTTTACAGTAGTGATCTTTAATCATTTTTGTATCTTAGACCTCCTTTGTCAGTCTGATGAAGTAAATGACCCCCTCCTCCAAATGATGATTTTAAATACATAAAATGAAATACAGAGGATTACAAAGGAAATCAATCATATTGAAACAGTTATCAAAAAGTAGCAGTTGAGTCAGACTTCCAATTCCTGAAAACCAGGTTGTTATATTTGTATTCCTTCCCTAGAATTGTCTAGTATCCATAAGATAATTTTGGGATATCTAGACTCTGCCATTGGCTTAAGTCCCAACTGATTATATTCTCCCAGATTTTGGAGTTTCAAAACCTGCAATTTCATTTAATCACTTAATCTGTATATCAAAAATAAACATACAAACCTACCTTCCCCTAAACCTATGGAAGCCATGAAATCCCTCTTGCATTCCTCAGTCTCTGGTGAGAAAAAGGGATCAGGTTAAAAGCTTAACTTAGTTCTTATGTCCTCAGCTACCTCAGTCCCCTTAAATCCCAAGTCCAAAGTTCTTTAGGGCCATCATCCAGCACTCTGGTAGCAATATCTAACTTGGAATCCTGATTCCAAGGTTCTAAAGCTCAAGGTCTTTAAGCTTCTGGATCTGGAAGTATACTCTTTTCACTGGTCTGAAAAACAAAACAAAACAAAACAAAAGAAGTTTATTTCTTGCGCCTAAGGGGAAGAGGAAGAGGAATATGGTGACCTTGTTCTGTAGAGTTCCCCCTCCTCACTCCTTGCCATTAGGATTGGAAATTGGGTTAAAAAAAAAAAAGAGCTCAGGAAAAACCTTGAAGCTCTGACCACCTTTTCATACCATTGTATCATAAACTCCAAATGCTTTATCTTAATCCTTGCTAGGGTAATTCCCCCTCCTTTTGAGTATTGCCCTTGACTCCCTGTCTCCTGTCTGCAACCTTCTTATCTTGACTCCTGTCCTGTCAGGATTAAGTTATGATCCTTTCCTAAAATTATGGCTTGTCCATCCTCCCAGCATCATCACACCTCTTATCTGCCTTTGTTAAACTCTAGTTAGCTAAAATCCTTTAAAAGTTCCCTGCCTCAATTTATTTGTGCCAAATACTTTGGACTAAAGTCCTATTTTGGTTGGCTAGCCCAAACTCTCCACATTAAAGCTTAAAAAACCAATCTCTGTCTGCCTCAGTTTCTCTGGTATTACAGTTCCCCACCCCCAGCATAGTGCATGGTGCCCATGTGGCAGGTGAATAAGATCTGCCTCATTGGATGTCACTAGAATGAGAGAAAAAGAGAGATTCTCCCCATCCAGAAGTTTAAAAATTTAGCCAGTTGTGGCGATATAGTCAATAGAATGAGATTACTCCCAACTAAACGGTAGAGGAACACAGATGATTTTCTCCCAGAATCAAGTGTTGAGCATCTTTCACATGAATTCTTAGGTGATTTGAGCACGTGCCAAACCCTGAATACAAATATATTTTTAAAAATTCATAAATGGCAGGGAATAACTTCTACTTTAAAGTATTCTATAAATGTCATTATCGTGCATTATTTTGTATTACCTCTATCTGTGTTAGGTCATCTCCTCCTACTCCGTAGTAAGTTCCCGGAATGCAGGGATTTTTTCTTCTCTAATCTTCCACCTTTCCCTCAGCGTCTACCACCATAAATGTTCATTGGACTCAATTGGATCCAGCTGCCTTAATGTCTGTTCTATAGTCGGTATGAGGAAAGATGGTATAGAAGGGGCCATCCATTCCAGGGCCAAAAGGTTAGTGAGCTCTCAAAGACTGCCCTTGGCCCTCTGATATCCTTCAATATTAGTGTCTAAACACAACGTGGAAATATCCAATCAGAAATCCCTTTCCAGCAAGGGCTATTGATTAAAAAGAAGCAAAGAAATGAGTTAGGTCCGAGGCGTCGTTTCTTTTGTTAACACTTCTGGGGAGCGGACCCTTTCCCATAAAAACAGTTAAATATTTGGCTTTATTCCCTGAGCATTTTGTGATGTTAAAAGTTGTGTTTTACAGCTCTGGTACACTGGCTGGCACCATCTGTGCGCTCAGTTCATTATGTGTTCAATAAGTTTCTGGCAGAAAGGAAAGGCTGGTGAGGATTCCAAGAGGGGGATTGGGGAGGGGGATGAGGGGAGGATGAAGAAGGGTTCTCTGCTTTATTCAGCGGTGGGTTGAGCAATGTGCTGGTATGGGTCAGAGGTGATTTCCCAGCAGGCTCTACTGAGGATTCCAAAACACCCACTTAATTCAGGAAACTCAGCAGGCAGAGTCAGACTAGAGCAATTACAGTCTGTGAATTTCCCTGAGGATGGCTTTAACAATGCAACTCTTAGGGAAGATTACTATGGGAGCTCTTTATTTATACCACTACAGAGGAGGAAGAAGGTATGGGCTTCTTACCTTGAGCTGGAGATTTCAGTGTTTCTGGGCTATAAAAATAGTCTTGGTTGTGAGTTTTTTTTTTTCCCCCTAGATCAAATAATGAGTTAGGACAAATTTAAACATCTTAAAATCTCTGAGTAAATTTACTGGTAGAACAACTAACAAATGTCGTTTCTATTAAAATTCTTCCCTGTCTGCTCCTTCTCCAACTCTACAAGGTTTAGTAGAAATCATTATTTGGTACCGAATTCATATTTCATTCAAAACTGCAGTATGCTTAGTGGAAGGAAGGCTGAACTTAGAGTTAGAGGGTGCTGATTTGAATGTTGGCTCAATACTAATTGTGTGATCTTGGATAAATTACTTCACTTGGAGCCTCAGTTTCCTTATCTATTAAATGAAAACACTGAACTAGAACATAGAGCTTCTTAACCTGAGGTCCACAAACTTAAGAAATTGGATAACTATATTTCCACATAATTGATGTCTTTTATAATCAATTTATATATATAATATGTATTTTAAATCATGATTCTGAGAAGGGGTTCTGATAGAGTACAGGTTCTAGCAGTAATTCTGAGCTTCCCTGACCTTAGAGTGCTATTGTTTTAACAATCTGTCTTCCACTGCACTGATTCGAAAGTCTTCTGGCCTTAGGATAGTCCTATAAACATTGCTGACTGTCAGATAATCTCCTGGTCAGAGATAATCAAGTTCCTGGGACAGTAATGAATGGACAACCCTTCAAACCTATCTGTAAATCATAATAAAATTAGCAAATAAGTAACATGAAGCTCTGGCCTCTTTAACTTTGTCCTATAAATTAATTTTCTTTCTCCTGGATCTTTGCTAAATTCTTTTGGAACTTAGCCTGTTTCAATTGGCATTACAATTACAATAAACTTTTCCCCTTCACTTGGACATAGATTAAAGCCTGCAAATTCTTTTGAGACACCTCATGATGCTGGTCTGCAATCCCAACCTTTTGGGATCTCCTTCTGAACCTCAAGAGAGTCCATAAGATTCATCAGACTGACAAAGAGCTCTGTGATGCAAAAAGAAGTTAAGAATCCTTAGGTATTCTTAACTTATTATTACTAAGGATCTAGGACATTGAAATGCCTTAAAAAGTCCTTTTAACCTTTAACTTTAATATTCTGACTCTGGACTGAATATTATTATCAAAAGGCTTGATTTAGCTGAAAAGAGTTTCCAGAAATTCTGTAAAGCTGACAACATTTTGAGAAACCCACTTCATTTTTTCTTAGCAGTTCCATTTATCTCAGTTTAGTGATAGCCTTAAACTTAAAGAGTATGAAGAACTATTGTCCCTAATTTCTATTTTCCTGTGAAGCTCTTTTTTTTCCTCTCCAGCCATTGGCAGGATCAGCTTTTCAAAACTGTAAAATAGATAAAGTTTTTCTTTGATAGAGGATAACTTCTTCTAATGTCCCTTCTTACCTTTCAGTGCCCTATATCTGATTCCCCATGCTGTTATCCTGCTTTTTGGGTTCCCTGCAATTTTCCCTTTTAATATAGCTTTTTTTTTCTGAAGCAATTGGGGTTAAATGATTCGCCCAGGGTCACACAGCTAGGAAAAGTTAAGTGTCTCAGGCCACATTTGAACTCAGGTCCATCTTGACTTCAGAGCTGGTGCTTTATCCACTTCCCCACCTCGCTGCCCCTGACCTAGCTTCTTTAGATAAAGTCCCCCTTCCTTGAATCTCCATTTGCTTTGCACTGTACCCCACATATCCATCAAAACACTTCTGCTCAGATTATGTAATGATGAACTATGATGGACTTAGTTCTTCACAATACAGTGATTGAAGACAATTCCTATAGACTTGGGGTAGAAAATGCCATCTGCATCCAGAGAGAGAACTATGGAGAATGAATGTGATCGAAGGATACTATTTTCACCTTTTGTTATTGTTATTTGCTTTTTCTCTCTTGTGGTTTTTCTCCTTTAGTTTTGATTTTTCTTTCACAACATGATTAATTTGGAAATATGTTTAAAATGATTATCCATCTATAACCTATATCAGATTGTTTGCTGTCTTGGGGAAGGGAGAAGTAAGGGATGGAGAGTGAAAAAAAATTGCAACTAAAAATCTTACAAAAATGAATATTAAAAACTATCTTTACATGTAATTGAAAAAATAAAATACTATTGAAATTAAAAACAAAACAAACACTACAATCCCCCACCCCAAACATCTCTGCCCTGTAGCCCTCAGAGTCCTGATTTCAGAAGTCAGAGATAACAGGAGTTCATTGGCTAAACATTCTGGTCTAGTAGAGTACTAAACTAAAATTTGGGTTTCAAATTCTACTTCTGTCATTGTATGATACTAGGTAAGTCATTTTATGGATTTGAGGCTATTTACTGGTTTGTAAAATAATGAGGTTGAAATACAGCCAAGTCCTGATTAATGTGAACAAAGAATTCATCAAAGTGGTGACATTGTTTGAATTCACACTGAATATTTCCATGGGGCTGGAACCAATGATTGTATTTTACAAAACCACAACTTTGGATAGGATGAATTTGAAAACATATTAATGTATTCAAATGATCCCTAAATGTCTACCAAATTTAGTTAGAAGATATGTTATATGGAGGGAGAGGGGGTTGCAAGTAAATGAATTGTAATCTCTTTTAGCCTCTCAAATCACATCTATAAGTAGCTGGCTATTCTGCCATTTATGTGCAATTGATCTTGAAAATCCTTTCGAGCTCCATTTTTGGGGTATTGGAGGGAGAGTGCAGAGAGCATAAGGTTATGATAGCACATACAGCGAACTTTTGGTATGGAAATTCCTTCCACCAATGTAAATTGGCAACAGCTTTAGAGATTTGTTTTGAGCATTAAGAGGTTAAGTACTTGTGTTCACATAGCTAGCATATGACAAATGCAAGTCTTCTTGAGTTTAAGGTTAGCTCTCTCTCTCTATTAAATATCCTTTTGCCTATAAACCATCTATATGTTTATAGTATATCACACATTGAAAAAAAAAGTTAATTTTTGAAGAATGAAAAGTCAAAATGGAGATTAGTTCATCAAGGACTTTTTTAGAATCATGGCTGCACAGGAAAAGCAGCTTGTCACAGAAGCAGGTTGTACTCGAAGTTCTTTTTTGAAAAGTAGCATGGTTCCTTGGAAAATGTCCTAAAGCCAGTAAGTTGGAGCTGGCTTCTGCAATCTCTATTGCACTGAGAAGACATCATGTGTCAGCAATGACAAGCACCTTGTAGCCAGAAGGAGAATTCAGTCTCAGTAGGGAAGAGCACTCTCCTGTCCCAATAGTCCTATGTTTAGAGAAATGGACCCAAGTTAGTCTATTACTGTCTGCTGTGATTACTCCAAGAGTAAGGGATTTAATGAGTGAGAGTGATGTAAGAAGAAAGTGACAGCCAGGAGGTAGGGAGACTTCATAGATAAAGTAATATCTTCACAACAAAAAACCACTCTTCCACAGCAGCCTCAGAGGGCCAGGTTAGATGGGAAGCTAATTCAATTGAAAGCATTTCCCAGTGAGTTGACCTGACATAGTTCTTGTGTAGAAATAGAGTGGAGAGTAAATGATTTTTACTCACTGCCAATGAGACGCCCTTATTGGAAACTTTCTAAACATAACTTGATTTTTAAGATTAAGTAGCCACAAGATGGAATGGGCTGATAACAGCATTACTGTGATATTGGAAGGGCAGGTGGTAATGCGATGGACAGAGCCCCGGGCTTACAGTCAGGAAGTCTCATCTTCCTGAGTTGAAATCTGGCCTTAGACACTTCTGGGCAAGTCACTTATCCCTGTTTGCCTCAGTTTCCTTATCTGTAAAATGAACTGGAGAAGGAAATGGCAACCTACTCCAGTAGCTTTGCCAAGAAAACTCCAAATGTGGTCACAAGTTACACATGACTGAAGTGACTGAACAACATGAAAGAAACCAATAAAAATATTGAAATATAGTAATAATCTTTTTAAGCTCATGGGCTCCAGCTTAAAGATCCCTGCTATAATATACCTTGGAATTGAGTGTGTGTATGTAGGGAAATATTATTGGAAGGGATGAAGGGAACAAAGGATTCTTAAAATATCTAATCTTTTTTCTTTTTTTTTTTAAAGAAACTTTTTTTGGTGAGTACAGAAGCTGAAAGCCAGCCTATAAATAATAAGATACTAATCTGATAATATTCCAGAGTTCCAGAAATGGCTTTAAAAATCATCTTGTTGAACCACCTCATGAAGAAATTGAAGCCCATGGACATTGCCAGTGACTTGCCTGAGGTCATGCAGCAAATAAATGGTAGAGCTAATTTGGAACACAAGGTTTTGCAAGACTGAATGTTGAAAATTATCTAAGCATAAATTTTGAAAATAAAAAGCTTTAATAATAATAAAAAAAGAAAAAAATTATAATCATAAAAAAATGGTAGGGCTAGGAGGAGGAACCAGGTTTGCTAAATCCTTACTCCAGGGCTTCTTCCACTGAATTTGAGATGAATTTTTAGCTGCTGTCTCCTGTTTCTTCATGCACAAAAATACCCACAATTCTTGGGGGTATGCACGAATTTACTACCACCAAGTCATATTTCAGTTTCATATCACCCTCACTGACTCATTGAGTTACTGTACTTTCTTATCTTATTCTCTTTTCATTCTCATCTTCATTTCTAGAACATCACCTGACTCTTCAGCCTTTTGCTTAGTAATGGTATTAGCCCAGATACTGAACCTATAAGTGTTCAAGTCTTAGGGAATTTAAAAAAAAAAGAATAGAGAATGAGAAAGTGGCTATAACTAAACACTGGTAATCTGAGTGTTTAATTAGAGACCTGAATGGGAAGAATTTGCAGCTTTGCATGGCTTGTTCATTGCCTCTTTGGTATCTAATTTGTTACCTTCCCTATACTTTGCTTGCCTCCTTGATTCTACCATCAAAGTGAAATTACATGGCTAAAATTTTTATGTTGGACATGGCATAAGCAACATAGGAACTTTTTTGTAGTGGGATACTATGGATGTACTAGCAAATGTTTAACAAATGGCTCTCTGGGGAATGTATACCAAACACACTTTTAAAACTTTGTTCTGCATTATTAACATTTTTCCCATCATCTTAAATCTAGACAATCAACAAAATGATAAAGCAGCCATGATTTGTAGCATTTGCTTATTTCTGAAGTGTCAATATTCACAATGAAAATTTAGTCCTTAACATGTTTGAGTTGGCTCTATCCCACCCCTCAATGTATCCTACACAGAATAGATTAATAGACTATTGTAAAATCAGAAAGGTAAAACATTGGTAAATATTTTTTACTAAGGGAAACATTTTTCAAATATTAAGTTTAAATAAAATATTAGATATTTAAGAAACATGCTAGGTAAGGTTATTTTTGTTTTGTTTTGTTTTTTACTAATACTTTGGAAAGGGTTGAGATTTGAATGTCAGAAGACCCAGATTCTAGTTTTACCTCTACCACTGATTTACTGTGGACCTTAAAGTAAACTTCATTTTTCTGGACCTTAGTTTCCTCATACATACAATGAGGGAGTTGAAATTAATCATAAATTATCTCTCAGGTCTTTTCCATCTCTGACATTTTGTGATTCTTTTTCTTTTTTATTTATTTATTTATTTTTATTTTTATTATTGTTGTTATTATTTTTTTTTTTTTTGCTTTTTGCTGAGGCAATTGAGGTTAAGTGACTTGCCCAGGGTCACACAGCTAGGGCATGTTAAGTGTCTGAGACCAGATTTGAACTCAGGTCTTCCTGACTTCAGGGCTGGTGCTCTATCCACTGCACCACCTAGCTGCCCCTTGTGATTCTTTTTCTGAAGAGACCCTGTTATAATACCATATTTTGATATTTTGATGGAGTCACTGTTGTATCGCCCTCTACCTTGCAGATTGTATCTCTTCCACATACTGTGGAATGTACTTCTTTTCATACTGTGTAATTCATATCCAGATATTTCTAGAAATTTTACATTGATATTCTATTCACTGTTGTGAAAGTTTTCCTCTTTTATTATATTTTATATACATATATATATAGCAATGAAGCACTTAAGAAGTTTTTTCTCTTGTCTCTCATTCTCAGTACAGGATAAGCCCCTTTTCCCAAATCAGGAATATTTGCATGGCATATCTTTTCTGCAAGTCATAGGTAGAGATTTACACCCACTATATATATTGATTCCTGAGTTTTTATTTATTTATTTATTTTTTGTGAGATGATTGGGATTAAGTGGCTGTCCAAGATCACACAAGTAGGCAGTGTTAAGTGTCTGAATCCAGATTTGAACTCAGGTTGTCCTCTCTCTAGGACCAGGGCTATATTCTTTTCACAATCTAGCTGTCCCCTGCAGTTTTGATTCTTTTGAGATCATATAGCATCACTGAGAGAATTAGTTTAAAGGGATGAGTTTTTGTAACAATTAGTAATTGAGAGTCATTGAAAGCACTCTTTAATTTCCCAATTGCAATTCAGCAAATCTCCTTCTTTTACTCAATTCTGTTCCTTGATCAAATATCCAATATGGAATATAAACTGGACTTAAGCAAAGGAAGATTTATATCATAGGATCATTTAATAAAAGCTAAAGCTGAAAGTGACCTTGGGAATCATCTAGATCCCTAATTTTATGCATAAAGAAACTGAAGATCAAAGAAGAGAGTGGATCTCTAAATCCAGTGAACTTTCTATATCACAAAAGAGAGGGAAAAGCTATCTTTAATGCACTTTATTTAGTATATTCCCTGGTCTGACTACCAGGGAAGGATAGTAGCTAACTATTTCTTCTCCCTAGTCTTAGTGCCATCTCTCCAACATTATTCCTAATTTATCATATATATGTATGTATGTATATATACATATACATACATACATATATATGATATAATATATATATATATCATATGTACTATGTACAAGCAATATATAATATATTGCTTGTACATAGTTGGTAGCATATCTCTCCCATTAGACTGAGTTTTCTGAGTAGATACTTTATTTTTGCCTTTCTTTGTATTCTTTATACAGTGTCTGGAAAAAAAAAAGTAGGTACTTAATAAGTGCTTACTGATTGCTTGGCTAAGCTCTTTCCTCAACTTTAGTCTTTAGTTAGATTCCTATAATTATCCTTTTGGCATTTTAAAGCTAATATTATCTTTTCCCCAAACCAGTTCTTCCTTCATATATTTTTTTTAATTTCTATTCCAGATCCCTAGGTTTGCATCCTTAGAGTTATTCTTGATTAGTCTTCTTTAACCCCACAAATAATGATTTGCTAAGTAAGTCTTGTTTTTTCCTTTACAATATTTATTGTATCTGTCCCTCTCTCTCTACATATAACTTCTATTTTAGTTCAGCCCTTTATCATCTCTTTTCTATTACAACATCCTCCTAACTATCATAATAGCCTCCTAATTCCCGTTTCAATTTCTTCCCCCTTTTAATATATCTTCCTCCCAGCTACCAAATTGATATTCCTTTAACATAAATCTGACTGCGAACCGTATCAACCTCTCCCCTAATTCAAAAGTCTTCATTGGCTCTCTAATGCCTCTAGGATAAGATATAAAATCCTTAGTCTGATATTTAAAGCCCTCCACAAGCGAGATCCTATCTACCTTTCCAGTCTTGTTTCATATTATTCCCTTTCATACACTATTTATTTCATTCTAATTGGACTATTTACTGTATCCTGCATGCAATATTATAGTTCTGAACTCCATGCATTTACACAAGTAGCCCCTTTGTAGATGCCTCAGTTTCCTTCACATAATAGCTCAAGTATTATCTCCTACAAGAAACCTTTCCTGATCCCTTTCTTTTTGTCTCTGTGTCTATTTGCTTCTCTCTGTGTGTCTGGGTATCTCTCTTTCTCTCTGTCTTTCATATGCACAATTACTTTACATTTCTCTCAGCAAATCTGGAAAATTCAAAATATATTTGTGCGCATGTTGAATCCCTCTACTAGAGGACTGGGACTGGTTCTTTATTGGCTTTGTATCCTCAGCACCTATTATATTGCCTTGAATATAGTAGACACATGAAAAATATTTGTTGAATTTAATGAAATTGAAGTGAAGTGCTGGTCATAGTGTAAGTGCTCAATAAATGCTTACTGAATGAATTAACAAATCAATCAATTTTTTAAATTGTTATAGAATTAAGATTTTATATCAGGCTTGACTGCTTTGACTGTGAGATGGAAGGGGAATACTAGTACAACATATAGTGAGTGAGTCCCTAATAGATGTTAGTTGACTGAATTCTTTTCATCTTAAATTCTAAAACTGCAAATCATTGTGATGTTTAAAGATTTTACAAAAGTACCTAGCTTTAGCAACAGACAGATTGCTGAAAGAGTATGTGTAAAAAATATTCTTTAAATTTGCAAATGGAATTCCATTTCTCCACTGAATGGTATTATCATTTTGGTGATTAAATTTTTTTATGGCATAGGGAACTTAGAAAATCAGCTTCACTTCTCATGTTGATCTTTGGACAGTTCCTATAACCTTTCTGAGCTTGAGTTTCTCCATCGGGAAATGTGAAGATGATACTGCTGCTATCATCAACTTAACAGAATTGCTGTGAAGATCAAAAGAGAATATTGCATAGCAATCCTCTATACTATGTAAATGCAATCCATGTAAATGTAAATTACTGTTATTTTTAATTAATATCCAACGGGCAATGAAAAGCAGATTGGCATAGTGAAAGAGCAATTTGACTTAAGACTCAGAAATTCTTAGATACTAGGGTCCACTGTAACATTTTTTATCTGAGTGATCCTCAATAAGAGACAACTTCTCTGAAAATCAGTTTTGGGGGATTATGATACCTTCTCTTATAGGGCTGTGAAGCTCAATTGAGATAACCTTTGTGGCTCTACCAATGACAAAGTGCTGTCGAAAAATAAGGCAATACAGGGCAGCTAGTTGGTGCAGTGGATAGAGCACCAGCCCTGAAATGAGGAGGACATGAGTTCAAATCTGGTCTCAGACACTTAACACTTCCTAGCTGTGTGACCCTGGGCAAGTCACTTAACCCCAATTTGCTTCAGAAAATAAATAAATAGAAATAAGGCAATATGATCATCCTTAGTTGTTAGAAATATAGTTTCATTGATCTCTAGTTTTTCTGTTAAGCCTTTAATTATCATTTTTTTTTTAAGATACTTTTTTCTATTTGGGAAATTTATATTAAAAGAAAACAAGGGGAAATTTCTATGTAAATAAAACAACCACCTCTTATATTTATATGGTATAGGTAGTTGGATTTTTGAAATTGGGTTTTCTTTAAATAGGGCTAGCCTATGTCATTACTGTACCCAAAATGAGCTGTCAAGCAAAGTACTTTCCTTCCTAATTAACATCTGGGAAGAAATACCTTTAGCAAGATGATTTAGCAGGGTATAATTGAGTCCTAATCCAGCTCAGTTAAGAGATTCAGTTTTAAGATTTGAACTTCCCAGTACGAGAGTTGCCTTTTATCTTTCTCTAGTACACACCCCTGCAACTGGGGAATTGGAGGTAGGCATAAAGAGAATCTGTAGAACAGTGGTTACTTTGACTGTTATCTGAAACTCTTCTAAGACTCTTTAAAGATTTTATATCTGACAGAATTTTCCTTTAAACAGGCAGGATAAACACACACACACACACACACACACACACACACACATACACACACATGCACACTCGCATAGTCAGTCCAGAGAGTCTTGATTAGAAGGAGATTTTTTAATATGTCAGGGGTGGAGTGCAGTGGTAAAACCATGAAGAAATCTCCAAAGTGGAAACAAGGAGTTCTCTGGTGTGTCAAGCTGAAGGCCAAAGCTGCTGATGTCTGGAGGGACTGAATTCTTCTGATGTGATCTGATCAGGCAGTAATTAGCATCAAGATTGAGGAAGATAAACTTGATAAGATTGTGGAGAGGGAATTCTCCCCTTGTTCTGAAATATGTGGGGCTGTCAGATTAGATACCAGTTAAATATGAGAAGGGGTGCAGCAGTTCTTTCTTTGTACTAGTAATCCAACAAGAGGAAATTTTTGGGGGGAGCGAGGCAGTTGGGGTTAGGTGACTTGCTCAGAGCCATACAGCTAATTAAGTGTTAGGTGCTCCATCCACTGTGCCATCCAACTGCCCCAAGAGGAGATACACCTAAGCTGCCTTCAGTACATTTTTCCCTGGTCCCCCATGTCCTTCTCCTACTTTTGAAACTCCTTATGGACCTGGGTACAAATCCCCACTTTGATGATTAATACTAGTATGATCTTGATTAAATCATTTATTTAATTTCCCTAGACTTCAACTTCCCCATCTCTCAAATTAGGTCCTTTCCACTTATAAATCTAACATTGCATGGTGCCAGAATTCTTTTTCTCCAATGCTTATTCCCGGATCTGCCCACATATGATTCAATCAAACTCCAGGATCTCCTTGACACTTAAGTATGGTGGAGAATGGGGTAAGTACATCTTATATTTACTAAATTTACTTTGCAGTACCAGGGTTAAGGTTTAATATCGATGTTGGCTGATATCTCTTTCCTACCTGTGCAATGACAGCTGTTCATTACCTGATTAGCTGCTCTCACTTTGAAATTGAGTGAAATGGGTGATGAAATTTGCAGGGATGAATTATAAAGACACTGTGGCTCTTTTTGAAGTTGGTCAAGGCCCAAGAGAATAAAGGATACTATACTCTGTTCTATATAACTTCCATCTCTCTTCTCCCAGGGATATGTTAGAGGCAGTTTCAAATAGCCAGGGGGAGCTGATTGTTAAATTTTCAGTATAAGCATTTACACCCCAAAAATGAACAAAGTCTACAAATTAAAACTTGAGTGCTTTGTTGATTGTTTAGACATAGAAAGCAATGTTGAAAATACTAATAATGTAGATTAATTCTGGAAGTGTGAGTGAAAACTAACCCCACTGACAACCAAAGTTAATGGTTAAAACATTTTACCAACTTATCACTACCCTGACTACTTCATGAATTTGCTATTGAATAGCCACAATGACCCCCAATCAATGCAATGCACACATGGCCATCAGCTTTCACCCCAGCAGTGAATCCATATTTATATATGTCCTTGGATTAGCTTCATCTCAGGAATTCTTAGTGTTTGTTTCACAGTTCATTTTTTGTTTTAAGTAAAAAAAGCCCACTTTTTTTTTTAACTATGATATAACAGAGGTCATTCAATACTCACTTCAATAGCATCCTACCATCGAAACACAAACATTTCTTGAGATACAAATATCTTTTATCTGCCTGTGCTAAATAGCTGGGTGCAGCAAATAAGTTAAATTCCTTTTTTAATTTTGTGACTTTTATGTATTCATGATTTTGATACCTACATCAAAATACCTTCTCATCTTATGTTGCTATAATATATGTTTTCCCCTAAATCTTTCATGTATGTTCATCTAGTGTGCTGGATATACATGCATGCATGTGTATGTGTGTATATTTGTGTGACTTCTGCTGTCCATTTGATATTTCTTACTCTTATTACAGGACACACCTTTTTTCTCCTTTATGGTCAAAAATATATCTCCATTCATGTCTTTTATGTAACTTTTGAATGTAAACTATATCAAGAGGGATTTAGGATAGATCTAAGGAGCATCCTACGGGTTAAAAACTATTGGTGAGGTTGTTGGATCTTTTCTCTAGATTCTTTAAATATCAGCAATTAACTAAAACTTCATATGGGATTGAGATTTAGGAACCATAATTTCAAATTTTCTACTTTATTGCCAACAAGGATGGAGGATGGTTCAATAATTTAAAAGGGAGGATGCAGTCTCATTTTCATGAAAGAATTATGGTATGGGTCTACTTGAATGTAGCAAACATTTATCTAGCCTCAGACCCTGGGCAAGTCACTTAACCCCGTTTGCCTCAGTTTCCACATTTGTAAAATGAGCTGAAGAAGGAAATGGCAAACCACTCCAGTACCTTTCTAAGAAAAGTAGAAATGGGGTCCTGAAGAATTGAATGTGACTGAAATGACAGAACACAACAGCAACAACAACTAAGGATAAAATAATCTCTCTTCCTTGCATCTTGAAGTTCCTGTAGCTCAACAACTGTTTCCTTTATCTATGGGCCAATGAATTGAAAAAGCAAAATGAAGATACTACATGTAAAATTGTAAATTGCCTTTTGAAGGCAAGAGGAAAACATTCCCTTTTGGCAAGAACCATACAAGTCAAAATGAAAATCTTGCAGTGTTTTATTATCTTCTTCCACACACACTAGATAAATATACATCAACTGCAACTTCAAACATTCACAAGTAATAATTAAACATTTATTATTTATACAGGTGCTGGGGGGAAGGGGAATGCTCCAATGGATTTTATTGATGTAAGCACTTGTTGTAGTGATGAAAAATTGAATCTCATCCATTTCATATCAACCTGGCTTAGTCTTGCCTATGTGCTCCCATAAATCCTCCCCCAAAAGTCCACCTAATATGTGGAGCTCCAGCTCTGATGTCATCTTCACTTGATAACCCAAACACCAAAACAGTAGGCAGGCTTTCCATTAATTATCTTGTTTTTGTCATATGACTAGTTGACATTTTCTGGTCACTCATCTTTCTCATGTCCCACAACTTATATTGCATAGTTCTTTGGTGGTAATGCATCATAGTTTTTGTTCCTACCATGTACTTTTCTCCTGCCCATTGGAACTACAACTTTAAGGCCTCAGATGGTGGTATTCCATGATTCAACAATTTCTTTCTTTCTTTTTTTTTTTTTTTTTTGAGGCAATTGAAGTTAAGTGACTTGCCCAGGGTCACACAGCTAGGGAATGTTAAGTGTCTGAGACCAGATTTGAACTCAGATCCTCCTGACTTCAGGGCTGGTGCTCTATCCACTGTGCGACCTCGCTGTCCTGATTCAACAATTTCTACAGAAAATATCATTAATGCAGGATACCTACTTTCATAGGAAGTTCACAAAAATAATAGCTAACATTTACACAGTGCTTTAAGATTTTCAAAGTGTTTTACATACATCTAATCACCAAAGTCTTTGGCACTTGATGGTTCAACATCAGGCTCCAATATGGTTTTATTAATGGAAGTGACATTAAAGAAGATGTATTATGATTTGCTTTGTTGCTTCATTCTAAGTACCATTGAGTCTTTTTTTTATTATTAAAAGCTTTTTATTTACAAAACATATGAGTGATTTTTCTACATTGACCTTTGCAAAACTTTTTTTTTTTTGTTCCAAGCTTTTCTCCCCCTTTCCCCCATCCTCCATCCCTAGATGACAGGTAATCTAATACATGCTAAATATGTTAAATTATATGACAAATCCCATATATGCATACATATCTATACAGTTATCTTACTGCACAAGAAACATCAGATCTAGAAAGAGAGAAGAAAAAAATAACAACCTAAGAAGGAAAACAAAATGCATGGAGCCATTGAGTCTTTCTATCTAACCTGGAGTTGAAATTTCCTATATTTATTGTCTTCTCCATTAGAATGTCCCTATATCTTTTGACCTAGTGACACTGCTAAAAAGTCTATAATCTAAAGACATCAAAGAAAGAGGAAAAGGACCCACATGTGCAAACATTTATGGGTTCTCCTTGCAATAGTAAAGAATAAGAAACTTGATAGTGTGAGAAACAAAATATCTTACCCCTTCGAAACGCCAAAGGCAGCATTTTACTTCCTATCCTGAAGCACAAGACCCTCTCCTTATTTCCCATTAATTGGATGTTATGGAAGTTATACTTCATGAATCTCTACCCTTCCGTACAGAGCCACTCCTTGCCCCAAAGGAGCTTCCATTCTAGAAGGAGGGAAGACAATAGGAGAGGGGTAAGGCAAAGAATAAAGATTCTTTTTAAGTCTCAGACCACCTTTGCTGATTGCAAAAGTCAGTCCCTCCCCCCAAGGAGCCTACATTCTTTTGAGGGAAGATTACCTCCACCCTTGATTACTCTTCAATCTCCCAGTGGGCCCCACTTCTCCAACTCAAGTTTCATTTCTCTAACCCAATCTCCATAACTTCATGTGGAAACCAAAATGCCCATCCATTTCTCACAACAGGGTATACATCAATTAAGAAATGGTTGAACAAATTACAATATATGAGTATAATGGAATACCAATGTAGTATAAGAAATGATGAAGGACACAGTTTTAGAAGGCTCTGGGAAGATTTTTGTGAACTGGTGAAGTATGATTGTACCTATTTGCAACATTGATTTTGCTTTTCTTTCTTTCTTGTATATAGAGATACAGGGGAAAGCAGGAAAAAGAAAAGGAAAATCACTTGAAAATAAAATTAATTTCTTTTAAAAAAGAAAATGCATTTGAGATCATGAATTATTTTGCTTTATTATTTGTATCCCCAATGTGTAGCACATAGTAAGTATTTAACATTTTAAAAATTCATTTGTTCATTTGATGCTCAGCACAATAGATGAGTTAGATATTATGAGTCTTATTAACCCTGTTTTACAAATGGGAAAACTGAAGCTCAGAGGGATTAAATGCCTTGGATGGGCAAGGTCATATAGTAAATATAGAATTCAAATCCAATCTGTCCTGAATACAATTACATAGTATTGCTCCATCCTACCAAGCTGCTTAGCTGGGTCAGATACAAATATCCCAGTAAATGTAATACCTTTTTTTTTTTCTTAGCTACACAAAGGAGGTATTAACCAAGTGCATATAGATCTAAGTGAAAGCATGATTGACCCAACTCAAAAGAATAGAGAAGACTTCATGGAGAAGTTGATCATTGAATGGATTCTAAAAGATGGACAGGATTTCAGAAGGCAAGATGGGGGAAAAAAGATAGGGGAAAGCAAGCATAGGCAACAAAAAGAGCAAAGGTACAAAAGCGGAATACAAACATGAATAAAAATAGCTAAAGGAAGATGTAGAGAGAATTAAAATATAAACTCTAAGAGGTTTTTATTTATTTTTTGTTTTGTTTTTTAGTTTGAAATTGCATTTTTCAAAACAAATCTGTCATCATTTCATTGACAGAGGGAGTTCCTAGAGAGAAAACTCCTTAAAATAATGCAGATCAGCATCTATTTTGCAACAAGTTTTGAAAGGTGCTAAGGGTGGTAGAGCAATAAGGTCCTAATAGCATTTCCTGGTACATAGTACTCTGAGAGTCAGGAAGAATTGGGTTTGACTTCTAATTCTCTGTCAAATTCACAGATGATTTTGAGTAAGTCGGTGAACTTCAAGGTGCCCCAGATGTTACACATACTAAATGCTTAATTAATGTTAATGGAATTAGAATTTTGTGAGATAGGGCTGGATAGGTATCTTGGTGCTTGAATCTGCCAACTCTTGAATGGCTAAAAATTCAAATTTTATTCAGCAGACAATAGAGAGCAATTTCTGAATAAAGGTTTTCACAGGAGGAGTGAGATAGTCAGGTCTTAAGGATGTGATCTATAATGAAGGGTTTGTCACCAAATGATGGCAGGCACCAAAAGTTGGGGTTTGGTCATGTGAAGAATTCACAATGTCCATTCTCTTTGGTAAAAGGTAGATTTATTTAGGAAAGAAGTTACAGACAAAATGAAGGGGTACAATAGACAGCGGGAATGGTAAATATGAAATAGAGTGGGAGAGTATATGAAATACAAGTTCCTTTGAGGAACTCACAATTACTCAGTAGAAAGGGAGCATCCCATGTTGGGACATGTCCCCAGCTAGCAGGTTAAATCCTGAAAGGGACTTAGCACCCTAAAAGAATTAGCTGTAAGGAGAAATGGGGTTGAGAACCAGAGTGGAGTTAGGGGAGGTACCACATGGAATGGGGCAGGAGAAATGAGGCAGGGTGCCATGGTGGGCTGAGGGCAGCAGCTGTGGGATGGCCTATAAGTAGATTTTATAGGGAAAATTTACCTTAAGGACATGACTAGGATTTTTGACAGGGCATGGCAAGGTGACCTCTATGGGGGTGAGGGAGGTATCTCAGGGGTTTGACATAACTCAGATCAGATTGGACCACCTCCCCAAAGCTAAACTGATCTCTATCAGAACCTTCTGCTTGCTTGCTTCAAGGATCAATTCTTTAATTTCTCTTGGTCCAAAGCAATATTCAGGGTCTCATCATTATTATAACGGAGATAACTCTCCATTCAATATATTTTCTACTATTCCAATGGAGAATTTTAAAAAAGAATTAGCCTTTCTTAAAAGGTATGCATTTTCCTTATGTATATATGTAAGAAAACTGCTCATAGGCCATCCCTAACTTCAAATTTTCCCTTTATTTAACATAGATTTGGACTTGAGGCTGTCCATAGGATGGGGCTGCTTTGATAAACTATTGTTTCCCCAATGACCCATGAAATATGGGCATCTGGAAGTGAAGGTAGTGAGTATTATTATTATTATTTTACCTATCCCTCCATCAATATTTGATGAGGGTATTTTCAAAGACTTGTTTAGTATGATCTGCACATAAGGAGTCCTTCAGAGTATTTATCACGTTCGGGGTATAATTACATTCAAATCCAGAGACACTGTTGCTAGGATACAGTTGCTCCTGGTTCCTGGGGGGGTGGGAGGAGAAGGGAGGGTTGTGCTCCTTCCTCCCTCCCCCACCTCTGCTCCTTCCACTATCAGGGGCTGGTGACTGACTAGAATCCTATTTAAAATTTCTCTTAATGAAGTATTGAAGGCCATTAGTATCTTTTATAGTATGCATGTGTTGGAGAGAGGGTCACTTTGTACACCTCTCCAGTTGGGGAAGGAGCCCTTTGGTTAGGGAGGATGAGGTGTTAGATAAGGTTGCTGCTCCAAGTAAGATAAAAAGAGATGAGGTGGGGTGTGTTTGACTGGGGGTTGGGGGAGAGAAGGATAAAGAGAGGGCATATTGCTGCTGTAAAAGGCTCCAGGGATTCAGGAACTCCACGGGAGGAATAATAACCACTTCGTTCCTTCAGCCCTGGAATTCTGACTGAGGCTGCATCATGAATCCTCAAAGATAGGAAAATGAGCAGTCCAGCTTTGTTATCAGGAGGCTGCCCTTGGCCAAGGACATGATCAGCCTCCAAGTCAAAAAGCATCAAAACAAACAAAAGACAACGCCCTTCCTGCTTGCTAAAAATCACCACAGCAGCCCTCCCAAAAAGAAATTAATTGGAAAAGGGGTGACAAACGACAGCCCTGGGGCTAACTGGGGGGTACTTCAATTTCATTGTTCTCCATCCACCACCCTCCGGACACTCATACCTTTCCATGTACATCACAGGTCCTCAATCTAGAGCTGGAAGGGACTCTCTTTTTGCAGATGAGGAAACTGAGGCTGAGGGACTTAACCAAATCCATAGATTACAGAGATTCAATTAATTTCACTTTTATGTTTAACTGTTAAAGTGGTAACGCCACAGAAAATAGCAGATATCAATACAAGTTGTACTGATGTGTAAGACATTCCAACAATATTAGGGTTCCCAGGTTGCTGTTGGGGGTATGACAAAAGAATTTGCAAACTTAGTTTGTCTCCAAGTTAAGGGGCAAAGGTTTATTATGCTAACAGCAGGGTGAGTGCCAAAAGAATTTAGCAAAAAACCAGAAACAAGAAGATAAATTTATAGGAAAAAGATAGAAAGATCAGGTATTTCAAATCACTGATATGCTAAATTTATGGTTTAGAGGTAGAATTGAGAAGTGGTCTTAAAGGAGTTGAGAAAATATTGAATTCTAGGGCTTAGAGGTAGAGTCACACCTCACTATTGAATTCTATGGCTTAGATTGTCACAGAAATTTTGTTATTATCAATGAACAGATTGCTATATGACAGCCAGTATAATGGTACTCCCAGGGCAAGGTAGCCTTAGGGTTATTGCTACATCCTCCCTAGGTGCTATTCCACAAAGCTGAGAGCCAGGAAGAGCTAAGTTTAAATCCTGCTTCTGACGCCCGGTGGCTACAACCCTGGGCACACAATATCTAAAATTTTCAGTACCTTAGGGTCTAGGCAAAGAGGCAATAGAGGCTGTAAGTTGCAAAGAAGGTTCTAACATCCTTTACTAAAATGAACTTCTTTACCTTGAACTACCCCTTCCAGGGAAATCACAGATCCAGTCTGTGTCCCTTATCAGAATAGATGGCATCTGGGGAATATGCTTTTCTATCGAGAATTCTAAGTTTCAAGTGGAGTCAGGAATCATATCTGTTTAACTAATTTGGTGTGGGTCCTAGTGCAGGTCCCCCTTTTAGATGATGAGTACAGTAAATATACCCTGCTGCTATGGCTGTACTGCTGCTGGGGCTGCTGCACATTGATTAATGACTGGGTAAAGGCTAAATCCACAAATCTGTGTTCAATATACTACTGAGCCAGCTTCACTGGCGTGGGAAAGAGAAAAGGAGATAAAGCCCCTTTGGGTAGGTTAAGGGTGGAATTTAGCTTTGGGTTTGCATTTCTGACTCTATTCTGCAATCCATTTCATGTTGGCCTTCAGAAAAGCATTAGATTGAATTGTTTCCTTTTTCAAATTTTAAATAAGTCAAACCATCAGTAAATATTACTTGCAACAATCCCTAAAGTATACCTGGAAATAAGCTTTTAAAACACAGAAATTTTTCCAATTCATTCTGGAACAATAATGACTACTATATGCTCAGAGACAAAATGTTCTTAGCTCATCAGTGCTGAGTATCGATTGTTGTCTGCAATAGAAAAAATAATTAAAGACTATGCATCTGGTCAAAGTATTTACAGATAGCCTTACTATTAATGTTTATTCTCAGCATTATAAGTAAGGATCTCAAAGTAATTTATGTAGACATTAATTCAGTAAACTGTAATTTGTTTCCACATCATAGAGTTTTAAATTTTTAATGTAAGGAGACACATTTGAGGGGTGCTTTCCCCAGTTTTCTTGAACACTGAGGTTGTAAATGTTGGTTGTACAAAAAATGATAAGCTACCTCTGGACATTTCTAAGAAATGCTAGGCAAAAGCAACCTGTAAATGTCCAGGTGCACTTGTAATTTAATATTTTAGAGAATTGATGATCTGATCACTTAAACAATAATTTCTTTTTTTTTCCTTTTGTCAAAGAAAAAATACCCATTTCCTGCTTTGTTGACTCTTGGTACATTAAAAATTCAAGCAATAATCTTTCATTCACCAAATATTTCTTAATTCTATAGTTAATACCTGGAGACATTTCACATTCAGAATGTGCCTTAACTCATACCTCCACTTACTTGGGGTTACTCATGTTTTCTATTAATGGAATCACAGAGTTCTCCTTGCTCCCTGCTTGGTATTGCTCACTGTGAGGCTTGCTCCCTTCTGGGAACCACATCCTACCATACCTGAAGGGTTCTACCACCTTTCTCTCTGGGACTCTGGTCTCTGCTGCTCTCTGCTTCTCTCTCCTAGATCCCTGCAGTGAATCTCTATCTCTTCTTCCTTAAGAGTGTGTGGGACAGTATCGACCACAAAAATAATCATAGGGTCTCAGAGTGAGAAAAAGCAAAAAGGAATTTATTACTATCTTGCTAGAAAGGGCATCTTCTATCTGACGAGGTGTTTGTCTGTCAAAGGAGTGCAAAGTAAAAACTGCAAAACACAAGATTAAATAGCCTAATGCAAAAGCTCCCACCCACTAACCTGGCCTTTTCCCCCCATTGTTTGAGGAAGTCCAGGCTTACATTCTAATCATGGAAATCAATCCTAGAAATAAAAGAATAAATTGCTTTTAAAAGAGGTACTTAAATGCTAATGAAGAGGTGGTGGGAAACTGGAAGGGACTAATACCTGTAATTTTTTTAGCTATAACTCTTCTTATTATAAACTCTCAAGTAACAATTGAGGTACAGTTTAAGGCTATATTCCCATGAGAATGTCTTCACTCAGTTAATCTCACACCAGAGAAACAAGCTGTGACAGTTTTCTCTTAGTTTAGCCTCCAGAACCAAAGGTTCAGCTCTATAAGAAAAGCAGAGCCCTTACACATAATCTACTTAGTGGGGGGAAAAAATCCAGCCCTTAGCTGATAATTAAAATGCTTAGGCTTTTAATTTATAATTGAATCTTTTTCTTCTTCCTTTGGAAGATGATTACCTCTGTCCTAAGCCTGTATATGACTTTGAATTAGGAAGTCCCCTTTTATTTTTATCAGTTCCTGATCACCAGCCCATGTCCCCCTTAAACAATTTTAGGAACTTCAAGTAAACTGTAAAGGGTTGGCTGGATTTGGGACACCACAGTTTTCTTCAGGCCCCCAAATCTTTTGGGTTTTATCAAATTAATGAATGTTAATAAACATAAAAGCTAAACTAAAAAGGCAAAGTAATTGTCTTCCCTTTAGAAGATTTATTATAAATTTGTGATTCTACAGATTATAAACAGGAAATGGCACTTACCTTTGAGTGGGACAAAAAGACATGGTTCTATTCTATCCCTCCAAATAAATGATATAAATTATAATGAAAATACAAAGTTGTATGTGATGAATGGCATAAGAGAAGTACAAACTACTCTAGCAGTTCAGTAGAATAAGGAATCTTTCTGATTGAAAGGATTTAGGAAAGACTTTGCTAGTTAGGTGTCATTAAAACTAAACCTTGGAGGATGGGTAGGATTTTAATAAGTGAAGACAGGGAAGGATATTTCAGATAAAACAAAAATAACATAATCAGATTTGTAGAGATGAAGAAAGACAAAAGAATGTTAGAATCAGGAGTGGTCTTTTTTGTCTGGATCATATCAAAGCAGTAAAAAACAAGACAGAGAAAATAGGAAAGAGTCAGATTGTAAAAGCCATTTCATGTCAGAATTGATAACTTTTAGTTCAAGTTGTAAAAAAAAAAAAATTTTTTTAAAGTCACTAAACATATGTGTGCTGAAGTCAGCTCCAACAGACTTCCCAATTGATAAATGCTCAGTGAGACATTTATATCTCAGAAAACAGCAATTGCTACAAATCAGGGATTGATTTATTGATTGTCTAGATTTAAGAAAGTGTTAATAATGTAGATTAAATTTAAAAGTGTGTATGCATACATTACTTATCCCCCTCTGGTTATTAAAGGGCAGATAGATGGCACAGTGTATAGAATGCTAAGCCTGAAATCAAGAAGTTTCATCTTCCTGGGTTCAAATTTGGCTTCAGACACTTAGCAGCTGTGTGATCCTGGGCATGTCACTTAACCCCCTGTACCTCAGTTTCCTTATCTGTAAAATCAGCTGCAGAAGGAAATGATAAACCACTCCATTATCTTGGCCAAGAAAACCACAGATGGGGTGGACACAACTGAAATGAATGAACAATTTTATTAAATATTTACAAGAACACCCCTGTGTTGAGGGGTGAGAGATACCCTAACAGCCATGGGGATCCCAGGCCTGTGTTGCAGGTTTTGTGAAAGAATTCACAGTCCCAGTCTGCAAGCAAGGTTTTTGGCAAAAATCAGTTTATATTCACTGAGAAACTATTTCCCTCAATGGGCTACTTCCTAATTAGGAAGATAACAAAGGTTTAGGTACAGAGTTTTGATTTTTATTTAGCCTATGGTTTGGGGCTAGGGAGTGATTAGGGGCTAATTTCCAAATCAATAAGAGTAGTGATTATTTCCCAGACCAAAATGATTCCCAGATCATTTGGAAATGGGAGTTTCCCATGGGAACCCTAGTAGCTTTCTCTGAGCTGGGAGATTCAGGTGGGTGGGGATCATTTTTAGGAATTTCCCCAGGGTAGGTGGCCCATCTTCCACAAAACCAGGGGGACACAGAATCCTATTACATCACCTGTATTGTGTTTTAAACTTGGTTTGACCTCAATATGAGTGCAATAGAAGGCACACAGAGTGAAATCATCATCAGAGTGGAAGCCTGGTATGAAAGACTAACAGTTATAATAATAATAATGAAGGAGAGGTTGATGATAATGATGATAACAATTGCAATAACAGAAAAACAATAATAATTGTTAATATGTATAAATCCTTTGAGATTTTTGAGCCTAACAACTCTCTGGCATTAGGAAAGTATTGATGGTTTTTAGGCAGAGGGGATGATAAAATCAGATTTGTGCTTTTAAATTAATACACAATAGTATATGTATTTCTAGTCTCTAGCATACCAATTACACTATAACAAGGCATTTGATAAGTACTTGATTGACTGAGTGATTGATTTGCTGTATAAACTGTATAAGAAGGGAAAAGACTTCAAAAAGGGAGATCAGTTAGAAATCTATTGAAGTGATGTGTTCTACTTGGAATGGTGTCCCTGGGAGTGAGGAAGAAAAGGACAAATTCAAGAGACATTCTGAAGGGAGAGGCAACAGAATTTGGAGATTGATGGAATGGGAGGAATGGGTTGGGTTATAAGAACAAAGTTTGAGGAATATCAGAGTTAGAAAGGATTCCATAAGTTATCTAGTCTTAATCATACATGAATAGGAATTCTTGCTACTATAACTTTGAAAATTGATCATCAGATCTCTCCTGAAGCACCTTTACTGTCTGGGAACTGTGGAAACTCATTCTCTTTCCAGCATGATGGAGATTAGCAAGATTCATCCCAGTTCATCTTGAGATAGCTTTTATCAAGAAGTTCTTTATATTGAGCTAAACCCTGCCTCTCTGAAGCTTCCAATCACTGCAACTTGTTTCAAATTGAAAGAGAGTGGCTCCTCAGTGCCTCTTTTCCTCTGAACTGAGCATCCATAGTTCCTTCCCTTCTATTAGCATAGCTTAGTTCCTTTCACCATCCTGAATGACTTCCTCTTAATGCATTCCAGTTTGTCAGTGTCACATGCAAAATATGGAACTCACAACTGAATAACAAACTTTAAGATACAGTCTCACCAAGGAAAAGTACTTATCCTTCCTCCTGAACATGTTATTATACTGAATGTGGCTTAATTGCATTAAGTTGGTGCTACTTTTTCTTTTTTTCCATCATGTCACAACAGCTCAGTTTGCATTTGGAGTTCATTAAGATAAAAATGTGTTTTGTTTTCCCTCACCTTATACTTATATAGGTGTTTTTATGTGAATGCAAAAGTAGGACTTTACATTTATTCCTATGCAATATGGCAGAATGGTTAGAGAATGAATCTTCAAATTAGGAAGATTTAGTTCAGATTCTATTTCTGTCAAGACACTGAGCTTCTCTATGCTCCAGATAATTTTTTTTTTTTTTTTTTTTTGGCAAGACCAGTGGGGTTAAGTGATTTGCCAGCTAGAAAGTATTATATATCTGAGCCTGCATTTAAACTCAGGTCTCCTGATTCTAGAGCTGGTGTACTATCCACTGTGCCATCCAGCTGCCTGTCTTTGTCCTTTCCCTCTCCCCCATAATTTTTTAAGAATATAGGTTGTATAATAGACTGTTATGCATTCATAGAGATAATGTCCTCATTGAAAATTTCTTTTTATAAGTGAATTCCTTATATAATCTTATACAGGTTCAGTTCAATTAGCATTTCATTTTATTAGGTTTGGTCCATTGTTTTAGTCTGTCAATATCTTTTTGGAAGCTTATTCTGTCATCTAACTCTGAACTTTATTACATCTGAATATTTGGCAATGGTGCCATAAAATGTCTTTATCCAAATCACAAGTAAAAAAGAAATATTGAATAGAAGAAAGTTAAAAAGAGAGCCATGGGATATTTTACTGACTCTTTTCTCCAGTCTGACATACATCCATTAATCACTCTCTTTTGGGTCAGGAGTTCAACTAGTTTTGGATTCATCTAGCTAAGCTATCATCAAATCCACATTATGTTATCTTGTTCACAAGGATATTGTGAGTGACTTTGTCAAATACCTTACTGAAATGTAATTATGGTATCAACAGATAAGGGAGTTGTCTAAAAAGAGTGATGTGGATACACAGGGAACTCAATAATATGATGTCAGGAATAACAATGTATAACATATTAAATAATAGAAAAGTGAGATGGCTCTCTCTGCAGACACTGGGATTTCCTTATTAGCTAGCCATCAACAATTAAAGTCTGAATTTGTTTCAATATGACATAAAAGGAATTCCAATTCCAAGACTAAATTGTCTCTGAGTTTGTTTCAGCTCTGAGATTCAGTGCACATGAATATTTGTTTATATCACTTATCCTAATCAAAAAGAAAATGCAGTAAGTCAATTGTAACTTGTTATTTTATTTTTACAAAGGTTCTTTCATACCTTTTATTTTTATGCACCATTCATTTCCTTATATAGCTAGCCCTACTTAGTAAACTTCTCTTGTAGCGAAGCTTTTTAAAAAAAAAAAAAAGTTCAAAAAGACACCTTTGATCTAGCAATGATACTACTGAGTCTGTATCCCAAGGAAATCATAATTGAGGGAAAAGGACCGACAGGTTTGTAGTAGCTCTTTTTGTGGTGGCAAAGAATTGTAAAATGAGCCCATCAAATGGGGAATGGATCAATAAATTATGGTATATAAAAGTAATGGAATATTATTGTTCTAGAAAAAATGATGAATAAGTTGATTTTAGAAAGACCTGGAAAGATTTACATGATGCTGAGAGAAACAAGCAGAACCAGGAATACATTGTACACAGGAACAGCGTGATTGTGCATTCATTAACTAGGAAGACTTGATTCTTCTCAGCTGTTCAGCGTTCTTAAACAATCCCACTAAATTTTGGGTGGAAAATGCCATTTGCATCCAGAGAAAGAACTATGGAGACTGAATGTAAATCAATACATGCTATGTTCACTTTTATTTCCTTTCTCTTATTTTTTTTTTCTCTCATGGTTTTCCTCTTTTGTTCAGATTTTTCCCTCCCAAAACTATTCATAAGGAAATGTGTTTTTTTTTTAATGAATGTACATGTAGAACCAGTAAAATTAAAATTAAAATAAAAAAGTTCAGCAAGGCTAATGAATACAATTTTAGAAAGAATATACAGTATCTAATATACCTAATTCATCTACCTCTCCAATGAAAGTAGGAGGTTTATTTTCTCATCCTTTCTTTGAGATAATGTCTAATCATTTTAATTGCAAAAATTTCAGTTTTATTTAATTATTCCCTTTGTATAATTTTGGTCTATTATTTATGGTTATGTGTACTTCATTCTGGATCAGTTCATATGATTCTTCTCATATTCCTTTGAATTCTTGATATTTGAATTTCTTAATATTCCTCACAGGTCCACAATATTCTTCTATATACAATGCATTTAGCAAATCCCCAAACAAGGAACATTCATTTGATTTTCAGAAAAGGGGAGCATTTATATGCCTACCTTGTGCCAGGCACTGAGCTAGGCACTATAAATATCCCATTTGATCCTTGCAACAATTTTGGAAATACATGGTGTTGTTATCCCCATTTTATAGCTGAGGAACTTGAGTAAGGCAAAGTTAAATGACTTAACCTCTAAGTTAGAAAATGTCTGAGGCCAAATTTAAGCTTTTTAACTCTAGACCCAATACTCTAACCACTGTATCATCTGGGTATCTCTGTTGTTTACACACTATCACAATAATCCATTTTAGAATTTTACCAGAAATTTCCATCAACAATTCAATTCAGAATTTTTCCAGGAATTTATATCAAGCTTATTAGCTGGTAGTTTGTACAACTGACCTCATACTCCTTTTGGCAAAATATCACTGTTCAAAAGAGTGTGAATTCAGAGCTGGAAGAAGACTCAGAGTCAATTACCTCAATTGACATGGGGGAAAGTGAGAATCACAGAGGCAAAATGATTTGGTCACAATCACATTAACATCCTTATGTCCTGCAATATCTTTCCCAGAGTCTAATTCCTCAAGGAGCACCAACAACAATTTGGAAATTGCATCTGTAAGGTCTTTGGGTAGCCTGGGATAATCCATCTGTTTTATTTTCCTCCTATACCACCCAGGGACTAGAATAACATCATGATGATATAATTATCCTTTTTTGTAATGCTCTCTTTCTCTTATGTGGTCACAAATTCTTTCCTTCTCCATATATCTCACAGGCAAATTATTCCTTGCTCTCTTAATTTGCTTTTGGTATCATTCTTTAGGTCTAAATCATGTACACATTTTGCCTTATCTTGATATATAGTATAAGACGTAGGTCTATACCTAGTTTCTGCCCTACTTTTTTCCAGTTTTCCTAGCAGTTTTTGTCAAATAGTGACTCCTTGTCTCAAAAGTTGAGCTGGGTTTATCTAACACTAAGTTATGGTCCTTTATTGTAGCTTGTGAACTTAATCTATTTCACTGATTCACTGTACTGTTTTGTAGTCAGTATCGGCTAGTTTTGATGATTATCACTTTATAACACACTTTGAAATCTGGGACAATTAGGGCACCTCTCTTCCCATTTAATTTCCTTGATATTATAGACCTTTTGCTTGTCTAGATGAATTTTGTTATTATTTATAAAATATTTTTGATTGTTTGGTATGGCATTGAATAATTTAGATAGACACGTTTTTATGTTTTTTTGTTTTTTTGTTTTTGCTCAGGCTACCCATGAGAAATTGGGATTTCCCCCCACTCCCCAAGTATTCAGTTTAGATCTGACTTTATTTGTGTTAAAAGTAATTTGTAACTGTGTTCATATAGTTCCTGGTTTGTTTTGACAGGTAGACACCAAATGTTTTATATTGTTTGCAGTTATTTTAAATAGAATTTCTCTTTCTATCTCTCCCTGCTGGTTTATATTGGTAATATATCAAAATGCTAATTATTTATGTTGGTTTATTTTATAACCTGCAACTTTCTGTTATTTTTAAAGTTGATTCTCTAGGATTCTTTAGATTTATCATCACATTATATGCAAAGACTGATAGTTTTGTTTCTCCATTACCTATTCTAATTTCTTCAATTCTTTTTCTTCTTATTGCTGTAGTCAACATTTCTAGTAAAATATTGAATAATAGTGGTGATAATGGGCATCCTTGCTTCACCTTTGATCTTATTGGGAAGATTTCTTGTTTATCCTAATTAGAGGTAATGGTTGCTAATGGTTTTAGATAGATACTATTTATCATTTTAAGGAAAGTTCCATTTATTTCTGTGCTTTCTAGTGTTTTTCATTAGAATGAGTGTTGTATTTTGTCAAAAGCTTCTTCTGCATTTATTGAAATAATCATATGATTTCTCTTGGTTTTCTTATTAATATAGTCAGTTATATTGAGAGTTTTCCTGATACTGAACAAGTCCTGCATTTCTGGTACAAATCCTACTTGGTCACAGTGGAAGATCCTTATGATATATTGCGGCAATCTCCTTGCTAGTATTTTATTTAATGTTTTTGCATCAATATTCATTAGGAAATTCATCTATAGTTTTCTTTTTTTTTATTATCTGTCTTTGTCTTTTGGTCTTTATCTGGTTTAAGTATGAAAACCATTATTTGTGTCATAAAAGGAATTTGGTAGGACTACTCCACCAATTTTTCTATCAAGTTTATAGAGTATTGGAATTTATTATTGTTTGGAAATTTTATAGAATTCATTTTTGAGTCCAAGTGGTCCTAAAGATTTTTTCTTAGGGAGTTCATTGATGGCTTGTTTAATTTCTTTTTTGAAAATGAGATTAAGTATGCTATTTCTTCTTCTGTTAATTTTAGTAATTTGTATTTTTGTAAATATCATTCATTTCACTTAGATTGTCAGATTTATTGGCATGTAGTTGAGCAAAGTAGTTCCTAATTATTGTTTGAACTTCCTCTCTATCAGAAGTTAATTTTCCCTTTTCATTTTTGATACTGATAATTTGGTTTTTCCTTTTTAATAATCAAATTAACCAATGGCTTATCTATTTTGTTGTTTTTTTTTCCTCACAAAAGTAGGTCATAGTTTTATTTGTCAGTTTGTTTTCTTATTTGCAATATTATTAGTTACTCCTTGGAGTTTTAAGAATTTCCAATTTGGTGTTTAATTTGGGACTTAAAATTAATATTTTATTTCCCCCAATTACATGTCAAATCAATTATATTTAAAAAAAATAAGTTCTATATTCTTTCCATCCCTCCCTTCCCCCCTATTTCATTGAGAGGCAAGCAATTTGATACATGCTATACATGTGCAGTCATTCACATGTTTCCATATTAAATATGTAGTGAAAGATAAAAACAGACCCAAAACCCCAAGACATTTTTTTTTAAAGTAAAGAAAAGGTATGCTTTGATCTTCATTCAGATTTTATCAGTTTTTTCTCTGGAGATGAATAAATTTTTAATTATAAGCCCTTCTGAATTGCTTTGTATCATTGAATTGCTGAGAATAGCTGTCATTCACACTTGATCATCATACAATATTACTATTACGGTATATGATGTTCTCATCATTCTTATTTTACTTTGCTTTAGTTCATATAAGTTTTTCCAGATTTTTCTGAGAGCATCCTGCTGATCATTTCTCATAGCACAATAATATTAAATTGTAATTATGTCACAGCTTTTAAAGTCAATTCCCAATTGATGGACATTCCCACAATTTCTAATTCTATTTTATAGTAGCTCTTTTTGTAGTGGCCAGGAATTGTCAATATACGAACTGATACTGAATGAAGTGAGCAGAACCAGCAGAACATTGTACACAGTAACAGCAAAATTATGTGATGATTGACTATGATAGACTTAGCTTGTCTCAATAATGTGGTGATCCAAGACAATTCCAATAGACTTGTTATGAAAAATGCCATCCACATCTAGAAAGAAAACCATGTAAAATGAGTATGGATCTAAGCATAGTATTTTTACCTTCTTGTTTGTTCCTTTGCTTTTTCTTTCTTGTGGCTTTTCTCTTTTTTCACCTGATTTTTTTTTCTTGCACCACATGACTAATATGGAAATATTGATTATACACACACACACACACACACACACACACACAAATCAGATTGCTTGCTCTCTTGGGAAGAGGGAAGGTAAGGTAGTTAGAGAGAAAAGCTTTGGTATGCAAGATGATTGTTAAAAACTATATTTACATATATTTGGAAAAAATAAATACTTTTGAAAAATATTTTTCCCAATTCTTTGCCAGCACTTAAGGAATTGCTTTTTAAAAATTTCTTTGGGATAGAGACCTAGTTGTGATATTGCTTGGTCAAAGGTCATGCCTTTGGGAATAGTTCCAATTTGCTCTATAAAATGGTTGAATCAGTATGCAACTCTACCAACATTGTATTAGTGTCCATTTTCCCAAATTCCTTGTAATATTTGTCATTTATCTTTTATGTTATATTGGCCAATTTTAGAGATATGGGGTGATAGCTCAGAGTTATTTTAATTTGCCTTTCTCTAATTAGTAGTGATTTAGAGAATTTTTATATAGTTCTGGATAGCTTGGATTACTATGTCTAAAAACTGTTTATATCCTTTGATCATTTTGATTGAGGAATGGCTTATTTATATTACTTTGACTCAACTCTTTATATAGTTGAGAAATGAGGTCTTTATCAGAGAAAATGGATGGAAATTTTTTTATTCACAATTTCATGATTACTACTTATTTCCCTCCATTTTGTTTTCCTTTTGCTTATCCTACTCTTTCTTTTCATACTGTCTATTCTCAAAAATCTTTTGTTTATAACTACCATCTCCTTCAATCTTCCTTCCCTTCTATCAGCTTCCTTTCCTTTCTTTTATCCCCACTTCCCTTTTTTTTCTGTTGGATAAAGAAGATTTCTATACCCAACTGAATTGGGTTCCTCTTTGAGACAATTCTGATGAGAGTAAAGGTCCAAACTTGCATACATAGTCATCTTCCCCTTTATTGCAAGAATTCTTTTGCAATGCTTTTATGCCAGATAATTTACCCTATTCTATCACTTTCTCATTCCTCTTCTCTCAGTGCGTTTCTCTTTCTCACCCCTTAATTTTCTTTTCTTTTAGATAATCCTCCCATCATGCTCAACTCACACCCATGTTTTTGTCCGTGTATACTCCTAACTTCCCTATTAAAAAAAGAAAAATTTTAGGAGTTACAACTATTATCCACATAAAGGAATGTAAAAAGCTTAACTTATTGAATCCTTTGTGATTTTTCTTCCATGTTTATTTTTTGATGCTTCTATTGTGTCTTATCTTTGAAAGTCAAATTTTCTATTCAGATTTAGTCTTTTTATCAGGAATGATTGAAAAGTTTTCTATTTCATAGAATATCCACTCTCTCCTCCCTCCTCTCCCTCTCCCCTGGAAGAACTACAGTCAATTTTGCTGGATAGGTGATTCTTGGTGCTTATCCTAGGTCTTATGCCCTCTGGAATATCATATTCCAAATGCCCTGATTTTTTAATGTAGAAACTGATAATTCTTGTGTTACTCTGACTGGGGCTCCACACTATTTGAATTGTTTCTTTTTGGCTAGCTGCAATATTTTCTCCTTGACTCTGGAGCACTGAATTTTATTTATAATATTTCTGGGAGTTTTTATTTTGGGAATCTTTTGGGAGTAATTGGTATGTTCTCTCGCTCTCTCTCTCTCTCTCACTCTCTCTCTCTCTCTTCTCTCTCTCTCTCTCTCTCTCTCTCTCTCTCTCTCTCTCTCTTTTTTTTCTTTTTTGGTGAGGCAATTGGGGTTAAGTAACTTCCCAAGGTCACACAGCTAGGAAGTGTTAAGTGTCTGAGGTCAGATTTGAATTCAGGACTTCCTGACTTCAGGGCTGGTACTCTATCCACTGAGCCAGCTACCTGCCCCTGGTATATTCTTTTACTTTCTACTTTACTCTCTGGTTTTAAAATTTTGGGGCAGTTTTCCTTGATGATATCTTGAATATGATGTTTAGGCTCTTTATGATCATGATTGAGGTAGTTCAGAAATTTTAAATTATTCCTCCTTCATCTATTTTCCAGGTCAGTTTTTCCAATGAATGTTTCCAATTTTTTTTTCCTTTACATTTTTTTCTAATTTTTTTTAATCTTCTGGTTTGATTTTATTGTTTCTTGTTTCATAAAATCATTAGTTTCCACTTGCTCAGATCTAAGTTTTAAGGAATAATTTCTTCCTTAACCTTTTGTGCCTTCTTTTCCATTTGGCCAATTCTGCTTTTTACGGCATGCTTCTCTTCATTGGTTTTCTGTGCCTCTTACTGTTTGACCTATTTTGTTTTTTAAGATTTTTTTTTAATTGCAATGTTTTTGTGCTTCTTTTACCAAGCAGTTGACTCTTTTAAAAAATGGTTTTTTATATCACTCTCATTTTTTTATTCCAATTTCTCTATCTGTCAGATTTGATTTTAAAAAATATTTTGTGAGCTCTTCTGTGGCTTGAGACCAATTGGAGCATTTTCTTCTTTATCCTGTCACCTATAACTTTCTATAGTTAAGATCTTTTTCTGCTGTTTGCTCTTTTTTCCCACCTATTTCTTGATTTTTAACTCTGTGTTATAGTAGTACTCTGCTCCTGGAACAGAGAGTGCATGTCCCCAATCATTATTATTTTTGTGTAGTTGTTTTCACAGATAATTTTGGGCACTTGTACATTTTTGGTTCTTCCAAGGTGGTATGATCTAGTAAGAGTTGTGTTTATCACTCTTCAGGTTTGTACTCTGGTTTGTGAGTGACCACAAGCTCTTTACCATCCTGAAACTGTTGCTGCAAGCTTCTGCTAATGCTCCTGCTTGAGAATGAGATGTAGAATTGCAACCCAGATCCAAATGTGGGCTTTGCCTGCCACTGGTGCCAGCAAAGGGATACTTGTAATAGTTTTCTTATTTTTTTTTAACTGTGAAGTATCTTTTATTTTATTTTTTTGGTCAGGATGTGTGATTTTATTTTGGTATGAGGTGATATGTTCTACCAATGTGGATAAAGAAGGAAACATACCAAGGTAAGCACCAACTTTGTGCCAGGCACTGTGCTACTAGATTTTACAAATGTTATCACAATTGACCATTACAACAATCCTGGTAGACAATTCCTTTTATTGTGCCCATTCTACATTTAAAAAATGAGACAAACTGAGGTTAAGTATTTAGCTCAGAATCATTATTATTGTTCAGTCATGCCCAATTCTTCACTATCTTTTTTTGGGTTTTCTTTTCTTATTTTTTTTTATTAAAGCTTTTTATTTTCAAAACATGTGTAGATAATTTTCAATATTCACCCATGCAAAATTTTGTGTTCCAAATGTTTTCTTTATGTTCCCCCAACCCCTGCCCCAGACAGCAAATAATCCAATATATGTTAAACATGTGCAATTCTTCTATACATATTTCCACAATTATCAGGTTGAACAAGAAAAATCAGATCAAAAAGGAAAAAAAGCAAGAAAGAAAGCAAAACACAAGCAAATATCAACAAAAAAGAGTGAAAATATTATGTTGTGATTCACACTTTCTGGATGTAGATGGTTCTTTTCATCACAAGAACATTGGAACTGGTCTGAATCATCTCATTGTTGAAAAGAGCCACATCCATCAGAACTGATCATTGTATAATCTTGTTGTTTCAGTGTATGATGAACTCCTGGTTCTGCTCATTTCACTTAGCACCAGTTCATATAAGTCTCTCCTGGCTTCTGTGAAATCATCCTGCTGATCATTCCTTAAAGAACAATAATATTCTATAACATTTATATATCATAATTTATTCAGCCATTCTCCAAGTGAAGGGCATCCATCCACTGAGTTTCCAGTTTCTAGACACTATAAATAGGGCTGCCACAAACATTTTTGCACATTTGGGTCCCTTTCCCTCCTTTATTATCTCTTTGGGATACAAGCTCAGTAACCATTGCTGGATCAAAGGTATGCATCATTTCATAGCCCTTTGGACATAGTTCTAAATTGCTCTTCAGAATGGTTGGATCACTTCACAATTCCACCAACAATGTATTAGTATCCCAGTTTTCCCACCTCCCCTCCAACATTCATCATTGTCTTTTCCTGTGGTCTTAACCAATTTGAAATGTGTGTAATAGTACCACAGAGTTGTCTTAATTTTCATTTCTCTCATCAATAGTGATTTAGGGCACCATTTCATTTGACTAAGAAAGGTTTTAATTTCTTCATTTGAAAAGTGTCTGTTCATCTCCTTTGCCTGTTTGTCAATTGGAAGATGGCTTGAATTCTTATAAATTTGAATCAATTCTCTATATATTTTGGAAATTAGGTCTTTACAGAACCCTTGAATGTAAAAAAATTTCCCTAGAATATTGCTTCCTTCCTTTTCTTATCTGCTTTGGTTTTGTTTGTATAAAAACTTTTTAGCTTAATATAATCAAAATTATTCATTTTTTATTCAATAATATACTCCAGTTCTTCACTGGCTTCTGAACCAGGAAAAAGTAGCTGGCTCTGCTGTTTTTTGGCTAAGAGCTTCCCAGTAGATTCCTCATCACATGGATGTCAGACCACCCTGGGTCTCTGGGTTGTGCCTGCACACAGCTGTGTCCCTCCCCTCCCCTGCTCAAATGTAATAGACCTTTTTTGAAGTTCTTCTAAAATATCTTCTGCTGGAAATGTGTTACCCTCCACATACTTGTGGGTTCTGTCACTCCAAAACCAGTTCAGAGGCTTGATGTGGTATTGATGAGCATCCATTAAGTTTCCAGTTTCTAGCCAAAACAAAAAGGGCTGCCACAAACATTTTTGCACATGTGGGTCCCTTTCCTTCCTTTAAGATCTCTTTGGGACATAAGCCCAATAGAAACACTGCTGGGTCAAAGGGTATGCACAGTTTGATAACTTTTTGAGCATAGTTCCAAATTGCTCTCCAGAATGGTTGAATCCGTTCACAGTTCCACCAACAATGTATCAGTGTCCCAATTTTCCCACATCTCCTCCAACATTTGTCATTATCTTTTCCTGTCATCTTAGCCAATCTGACAGGTGTGTAGTGGTATCTCAGAGTCGTCTTAATTTGCATTTTTCTGATCAATAGTGATTTGGAGAACCTTTTCATATGACTAGAAATAGTTTTAATTTGATCATCTGAAAATTGTCTGTTCATATCCTTTGCCCATTTATCGATTGGAGAGTGGCTTGAATTCTTATAAATATGAGACAATTCTCTATATATTTTAGAAATGAGGCCTTTATCAGAACCCTTAAATGTAAAGATGATTTCCCAATTTATTGCTTCTCTCCTAATCTTGACTGCATTAGTTTTGTTTGTACAAAAACCCTTTAATTTAATATAGTCAAAATTATCTAACTGGTGTTCAATTAAGAATTCCAGTTCTTTTTTGGACATAAATTTATTCCATCTTCACAGGTCTGAGAGGTAAACTATACTATGTTCCTCTAATTTACTTATAATATCACTATTTCCAAATCATGAACCCATTTAGATCTCACCTTGATGTGTGGTTTTAGGTGTGGTTCAAGCCCTGATTTCTTCCACACTAGTTTCTAATTTTCCCAGCAGTTTTTGTTGAATAGTGAGTACTTATCCCAAAAGCTGGGGTCTTTGGGCTTATCAAACACTAGACTGCTTTTGTCTTGTGATCCTTTCCTATGCCACTGATCGACTGCTCTATTTCTTAGCTAGTACCAAATGGTTTTGATGACCACTGCTTTATAATATAGTTTTAGATCTGCCACAGCAAGGCCACCTGTATCAGCATTTTTTTTTCATTAATTCCCGTGAAATTCTTGACTTTTTGTTCTTCCAGATGAACTTTGCTACTATTTTTTCAAGATCTGTAAAATAATTTCTTGGGAGTTTGATTGGTATGGCACTAAATAAGTAAATTAGTTTGAGGAGTATTGTCATTCTTATTATATTTGCTCGGCCTACCCATGAGCACTTGATATTTTTCCAATTGATTAGGTCTGACTTTATTTGTGTGGAAAGTGTTTTGTAGTTTAGTTCGTATAGTTCCTGACTTTCCCTTGGCAGATAGATTCCCAAATATTTTATACTATCCACAGTTATTTTGAATGGAATTCCTTTTTGTATGTCTTGCTGCTGAACTTGGTTGGTAATATATAAAAATGCTGATGATTTATGTGGATTTATTTTGTATCCTGCAACTTTGCTAAAGTTGTGAATTGTTTCTAGTAGTTTTTTATTTGAATCTCTAAGTAAACCATCATATCATCTGTAAAGAGTGATAATTTGGTTCCTAGTTACCTATTCTAATTCCTTTAATCTCTTTAATAGGGCATTATATCCTTCTTGCAATGATCTCAGTTCATTTCCCCATTTTTCTTTTAACTCTCTTTTAAAATTCTTTATGCAGTCTTTTAGGAAAGCCTTGTGAAATGGGGACCAGCTCATGTCTCCCTTTGTGGCTTCCTCTGGAGTTGCTTTACCTTTATGACCCTCAGGACCTGAGCTCTGTTCTCTCTTTCCATAAAAGCTGCCTATGGTGAGAGTTCTTTTTTATTTTTTATTCATTTTTTAATGCTTGAGGTCTGTTCAAATCAAAGGAGTGACAGCTGCTTTAATTTGTCCTAGGGCAATTCCACTGATTGACTTCTGGTGCTGGGCAATAGGGGCCAGGTCCAGCATTCTCAGTGGTTTACAATCTACCTTTTACAAAAGGCAGATCTGCCAAAGCATCTGCTTGCAACCAGGACAGACTAGCCTAAGAGGCTCACTGAAACTTCCCAGGTACTTAGAAACTGCCACACTCTGGGTCCTGTCCCTGCTTCCTGCCCTGGTCTCCCCATGCTGCCATCTGGGATTGGCAGACTGTCCTCCTGCCTGACTGAAACAGATCTGTTCTAAAGTTCTTCCAAGGTAACTTCTTCTGGGAATGTGTTGTACTCCAAATATTCGGGGATACTTTGACTCCAAAATCAGTTTAGAGGCTTAATCTACTGTTGGTTTGAGAAAAAGTCAGAGGAGGTCACAGAGAGTCATGTCTGCACTCTGACATCTTGGCTCTGCCCCCCTTCTTTATTTTTATTAGATCTATTTTGCTTTGGGTTTTTATGAAATCAGGGTTCTGATTTTTCTTTTCTTCTTCTTTTTTTTTTTGGCTATTTTTAATTAAAGTTTTAAACAAATAAATACCTAAAAAGAAACCTGCTAATGAAGGAAAATAGGATGGAGGGAAACACATAAATAATAATTATAATCTTGAATGTATATAAAAAATCCACCTATAAAATAGAAATAGATAGCAGAATGAATTAAAAATCAAAATCCAACAAAATCCTGCTTATAAGAAACAATTAAAAATGAGTGATAAACACAGACTTAAAATAAAGGACTGGAGTAAAATGCATTATGCCTCAACCAATGCAAAAAAAAAAATTAGTGATAGCAATGATGATATTAGACAAAGTCAAAGCCCAAATAAATTTAATTAAAAGTGATAAATAAGGGTTCATTATGATAAAAGCTAATGAAGCAATATCATTACTAAACTTACATACAGTAAATACCACAGCATCTAAATTTCAGAAGGAAAAGTTAAAGTATAGGTGGAAACAGACTGTAGCAATATAATGTGGGGGGGGGAGGGGCAGGAGAACTTTAATCATCCCTTCTCAGAACTAAACAACTCTAGCCAAAATATAAATTAGCAAAGAAAGTGAATGGATTTTAGATATTCTAGATATAGATATCTGCAGAGGCTTGAATGGAAATAAAAAGGAATATGCTTTTTTCTTATTGATACATGGTACTATTACATGAATTGATTATATATTAGGGGACACACTTTTATGGTTAAAAGCAGAACAAAATATCTGGGGTTGTGCCCCAAAATAACTTGCCCAACAAAGCTTAGTACAATCCTGAATGAAAAAAGATGACATTTAATTGACCTTTCTTGACTTTGTTGCAAAAAGACCAGAACTTAATAGAAAATTTGACCTAGAAGATTCAGAAGAAATATAAGGCAAACATCAAAAACCAATTCCAAGGGAATTGCGCACGCTGGAAGTCTTCCCAGTAAGATCAGCTGTGAAATAAAGATATCCACCATCACCAATATTCAATATTATATTGGAAATCCTAGCAATAGCAACGAGAAGAAAAATACAAGGAATCATAATAGGGAATGAGGTGATAAAAACCATCTCTTTTTGGAGATGGTGTGATATTCTTGGAAAATCCTAAAGACTCAACCAAAAAGTTAATTGAAATAATTAATAATTTCATTAACATAATATAACATAAACTCACGTAAATAATCAGAATTCTTATATATTACCACAAATTGCTGAAGGAAGATATTATTAGAGATAATCTATTTAAAATAACTATGGTTATTTTATACCAAATATACTAAAACAAACCCAGTTCGTATATGAACAAAAACATAAAAATCTTTGTACACAAATAAAATCATATTTAAATAAATGGATAGGCAGGGCTAATATAATAAAATTGATAAGGGAAGAGGAAAAATGAAATTCTATCTTATATTTAACTTTAACATGAAAAAGTCTTTTAAAGAGGAAATTAATAATAGGGAAAAATAAAGCTCTTTCAAGCCTTCTTTTAGGGCCTGAGACTAATTCACATTTTTTTTTTTTTTGGCTTCACATTTAGGCATTTAGACATTGTTGTCTTTTTCTGAGTTTGTGTTTTGATTTTCCTTGTTAACACAGTGATTTTGATGGTCAGGTTTTTTTTTTTTCTTTTCTTTTCTCTTCTTACTTTTTCTTTCTTTTTCTTGTTTTTTTTTTTTTTTTTTTTTTTTTTTTTTGTTCACTTTCCAGCTTATATTGTGACTTTTTCAGGAGCTTTGCTTCTGAGATGGAGAGGTCACTATCTGAAGCTTCTTGTGGCAGGGGCTGTAGGTTTTGACCACTTGCCTGCCACATCAAGATTAGAGGGACCTGGTTACTCACCTGCTACAGCAATGAACCTGTTGGGCCTTAGTCACTAACCTGAAGTGGGTTTCAGAGTCTTGCAGGGGCATGGGCTGATACTGGCTTGCTAATATACTTTCTGTGCTGGCTCATGTTCCTTTTTGGCCTGAGTGAGACCTTGCCTGCTGATCTTCTAAATTGTCTTTGACTGGAAAATTGTTTAACAAAATCAAATTAAATCCATTTCTGGTCATATGAAAAAGTTCTCTAATTGATTATTAATTAGAGAAATGCAAATTAAAAGAACTCTGAGGTACTACCTCATACCAATCAGATGGCTAAGACAGGAAAAGCTAATTATAAATGTTGGAGGGGGTGTGGGGAAACTGGGACACTGACACATTGTTGGTAGAGTTGTGAGAGCAATTTGGAATTACGCTCAAAAGGCTGTCAAACTATGGATACTCTTTGATCCATCAGTGCCATTACTGGGTCTGTATCCTTCTTTTTTTTTTTTTAGCATTTTCTCTATCACTTTATTAAGTCTGGTCAATCAACAAAACAAATCAAGCCCTGATATGCAGCCTTTGTCAATTTATAAAGTATAGATGTTCATACTGAAAATTTATCAGCTCTCTCCAGTCTCTATCAGCTGACTCCAGCACATCATTGAGCATTGGTACAAGGAGTTTTCTCCTTGGGCACTGTTGTCACTGTATCACACAAGAATCAAGTATTCATCTTTCCATTCTCAAAAGAAGTCCTGATTCCTGTGGGATTCCTGTGCACATGTGCCTATGTGGCCTCCTGCAGATGGGCAGGGATGTAGGATTTGTTGTAGGATTGTTGGGAAACCTTCCTTTCTCCTCTTTCTTTCTTCTTTCTTTTCTTCTCTTCCAAATCCTCTCCAACCACCCATATGGAAATGGCAACAGAGCATAATAATCCCCCATAAAGAAAAACAGCTGTTGCCACTTCCTGGACTTCTCTTCTGGGCCCTCAGCTTTCTTTCTTTTTTTTTTTTTTTTAAAGCTTTTTATTTGTATAACATATGTATGGGTAGTTCCCCAACTTTGATCTTTACAAAGCTTTCCAATACAAATTTTACCCCCAGTCCCCTCCCCTCCCCCAGATGGCAGGAAGTCCACTACATGTTAATAATGTTGAGATGCTTGAGAAGTTATGCAAGAAAAATCCTATCTACAAGAAAAAAAAGAATCAGAGAAAGGCAACACAATGCAAGCAAATGTCAATAGAGATCATGAGAATGTTATGTTGTGGTCCATATTTCATGTCCCTCTTTCTGGGTGTATATAGTTTTCTTCAGTGAACAACTGGAGCTGGTTTGAGACAATTCTTTATTGCAGAGAGCCATGTCCATCAGAATTGATCATCATGTAATACTGTTGTTGCTGTGCATGATGATCTCCTGGTTCTGCTCGTTTCACTCAGCATCAGTTCATGCAAGTCTCTCCAGGCCTCTCTGAAATCGTCCTGCTGGTCGTTTCTTACAGAACAATAATATTCCATAACATTCATATACCATAATTTATTCAGCCACTCTCCAATTGATGGGCATCCCTTCAGTTTCCAGTTTCTAGCCACTACAAAAAGGGCTGCCACAAACATTCTTGCACATGTGGGTCCCTTTCCCTCCTCTAAGATCTCTTTGGGATATA
>JAJPUD010011225.1:28894-55846 GCA_023553655.1 Myrmecobius fasciatus | reverse complement strand
AGTGATTTTTCTACATTGACCTTTGCAAAAACTTTTTTTCCCAAGCATTTCCCCTCCTTCCCCCCAACCCCCACCCCTAGATGACAGGTAATCTAATACATGCTAAATAGGATAAATTATATGACAAATACAATACATGTATACATATCTATACAGTTATCTTACTGCACAAGAAACATCAGATCTAGAAAGAGAAGAAGAAAAAACAACCTAAGAAGGAAAACAAAATGCATGGAAATATTCACAGAAAGCATTAAAATGCTGTGTTGTGGTTCACACTCAGTTCCCACAGGCCTCTCTCTGGATGTATATGACTATCTTCATCGCTGAACAATAGGGACTGGTTTGAATCACATCATTGTTGAAAAGAATGTCCATCAAAATTGATCATCGTATAGTCTTGTTGCTGTGTATAATGTTCTCCTGGTTCTGCTGATTTCACTCAGCATCAGTTCATGCAAGTCTCTCCAGTGCTCTCTGAAATCCTCCTGTTGGTCATTTCTTACAGAACAATAATATTCCATAAAATTCATATACCATAATTTATTCAGCCATTCTCCAATTGATGGGGATCCTTTCAATTTCCAGTTTCTTGCCACTACAAAAAGGGCTGCCACAAACATTTTTCCACATGTGGGTCCCTTTCCCTCCTTTAAAATCTCTTTGGGATATAAGCCCAGTAGAAACACTGCTGGGTCAAAGGGTATGCACAATTTGATAACTTTTTGAGCATAGCTCCAAATTGCTCTCCAGAATGGTTGGATCCATTCACAATTCCACCAACAATGTATCAGTGTTCCAGTTTTCCCACATCCCCTCCAACAGTTATCATTATCATTTCCTGTCACTTTAGCCAATCTGACAGGTGTGTAGTGGTATCTCAGAGTTGTCTTAATTTGCATTTCTCTGATCTATACTGACTTGGAGCACCTTTTCATGTGACCGGAAATAGTTTCAATTTCTTTGTCTGAAAATTGTCTGTTCATATATTTTGACCATTTATCCATTGGAGAATGGCTTGAATTCTTATATATTTGAGTCAATTCTTGATATATTTTAGAAATGAGGCCTTTATCAGAACCTTTGGATGTAAAAGTATTTTCCCAGTTTACTGCTACCCTTCTAATCTTGTCTGCATTCATTTTGTTTGTACAAAAACTTTTTAACTTGATATAGTCAAACTCATCTATTTTGTGATTAATGATGACCTCTAGTTCTTCTTTGGTCACAAATTCCTTCCCCCTCCATAGGTCTGAGAGGTAAACCATCCTACATTGTCCTAATTTCTTTATAACATCATTCTTTATGCCTAGTTCATGAATCCATTTTGACCTTATATTGGTATATGGTGTTAGGTGTGGGTCAATGCCTAATTTCTTCCACACTAGTTTCCAATTATCCTAGCAGTTTTTGTCAAATAGTGAGTTTTTATCCCCAAAACTGGGGTCTTTGGGTTTATCAAACACTAGATTACTATTGTTATTGAGTATTTTGTCCTGTGAACCTAACATATTCCACTGATCCACTACTCTATTTCTTCTCCAGTACCAAATGGTTTTGGTGACCACTGCTTTATAATATAGTTTTAGATCTGGTGCAGCTAGGCCACCCTGATTTGCATTTTTTTTCATTAATTCCCTTGAAATTCTTGACCTTTTGTTTTTCCAGATGAATTTTGTTGTTATTTTTTCTAGGTCAATTAAATAATCTCTTGGGAGTTTGATTGGTATAGCACTAAATAGATTAGTTTAGGTAGTATTGCCATCTTTATTATATTCCCTCGACCTATCCAAGAGCACTTGATGTTTTTCCAATTGTTTAGATCTGACTTTATTTGTGTGGAGAGTGTTTTGTAGTTTTGCTCATATAGATCCTGACTTTCCCTTGGCAGATATATTCCCAAATATTTTATACTATCGATAGTTATTTTGAATGGAATTTCTCTTTGTATCTCTTGCTGTTGCATTTTGTTGGTGATGTATAAAAATGGTGATGATTTATGTGGATTTATTTTGTATCCTGCAACTTTGCTAAAGTTTTGGATTAATTCTAATAGTTTTTTAGTTGATTCTCTAGGGTTCTCTAAGTAGGCCAACATATCATCTGCAAACAGTAACAATTTGGTTTCCTCATGACCTACTCTAATTCCTTTAATCTCTTTTTCTTGTCTTATTGCCAAGGCTAGCATTTCTAATACAATATTGAATAGTAATGGTGATAGTGGGCAACCTTGTTTCACCCCTGATCTTATTGGGAATGGTTCCAGTTGCCTGCTGGTCGTTTCTCACAGAACAATAATATTCCATAACATTCATATACCAAACTTTGTTCAGCCATTCTCCAGTTGATGGGTATCCATTCAGTTTCCAGTTTCTAGCCCCTACAAAAAGGGTTACCACAAACATTCTTGCATATGCAGGGCCATTTCCTTCCTTTAAGATCTCTTTGGGATATAAGCCCAATAAAAACAATGCTGGGATATGACAGACATTTAATTAATTCTTGGTGGTTTCCACCACATTTTTTTTCATTATCAAATTTTTCCTACCTGGCAAAAAATTCCCCTAACCCAAAATAACAGTATATTAATTTTTCTATCTTTAAAAGTATGAGATAGCTATTAATTCAACACAAGAAATTGTTAACTGCTGAGTTATTGGCAAAGATCGATTCAGCAAACATTCCACAAATATCAGGCTTAAAAAAATTTAAGATTCTATAGACAATTCATTATCAAGTCATTTTTTCAGTTACATCTCATCCCCCATTTCACTATTTGGGATTTTCCTTTTAAATTTTCTGTTTATTAAAACAGAAAATAGAATATAAAAAAGAAAAACAGAAAAAGGGAAATTTAACAAAATACCAAAAGACAATATTGTCATGTACCCAGAAAAACTTCAGGTAGGATTAAAAACACATGACAATAAATTAGCAGTTCAAGAAAATATATATAATAGTAGAAGAAATTATATTCATGAGCGTCTATCTTTTTTTGCTTCCTTGTAGGCTGTTCAATTGTTCTCTGCTGCAAACTTTTTACTTTATTCTTTTTTTCCTCTTTCATCTCCCCAACATTCCCAAGCAGGCTACAAATATATAACCACCAAGTGTTATAGCATCCAAATTGCTAGAGGAGAAGTTAAGAGAGTTGCAAGAAGAAACACATAGCAAAAGAATACTAGAAGATCTCAGTCTTCATCTATCAGAATAAAATAAATCAAAAATTAAATAAACAAGAAAGAATTTAAACTGCTAAATATAATTTTTAAACAGTTAGGGATGATATACCTTTGGAGTAAATTGAATGGGAACAGACAGGAATACTTTTTTTTTTTCAGAGGTACATGGAACCTATGCAAAAACTGATCTCGTATTAAATTATAAAAACCTCACAATGAAATACAGAAAAGCAAATAGTAAATTCATCCTTTTCAAATAATGGTACAATAAAAATTATATGTAAAAAAGAATCATGGGAAAATAGACCAAAAATTAATTGGAAACTAAATAATCTTATCCTAAAGAAAGAGTAAAACATCATGCCATAGAAACAATCAGCCATTTCATCCAAGAGAATGACAATAATGAAATAACATACCAAAAATTTTGGGATGCAGTCAAAACAGTACATATGGGAATTATAATATCACTAGAGGCTTATGTGAATAAAATAGAGAAAAGAAGATCAGTGAATTGGGCATGCAACTAAAAATATAGAAAAAGAACAAATTAAAAAATCCTCAATGAAATAACAAAATCAAAATGTTGAAAATAAAAGTAGAGATTAATAAAATTGAAAGTAAGAAAACTATTGAACGAAAATATCAAACTAAGAGTTGGTTTTATGAAAAAAAAATCAACAAAACAGATAATCCTTAGTTAATTTAGAAAAAGAAAAGAAGAAAAACAAGTTACCTGTATCAAAAATGAAAAGGGTGAACAAAAAAAAAATAAAGTAATAATTAGGAGCTATTTTGCCCAACCGTATGCCAAAAAACCTGATTACATGAAAAGGATGAATACTTATAAAAAGAGCCCAGATTAACTGAGGAGGAAATAAATTACTTAAATAGTTCTATCTTAGAAAAAGAAATGGAAAAAGCATCAACTCCCTAAGAAAACCTCTCTACAGCTAGATGGATTTACAAGTGAATTCTACCAAACATTTAAAGAACAATTAATTCTAATACCATAGAAACTACTTGGGAAAAGAGGGAAAGAAAGAGTCCTACCAAATTATTTTATGACACAGATATGGTAGTGATACTTAAATCAGGAAGGGTCAATACAAAGAAAGAAATTGATATTCCAATTTCCCTAATGAATATTGATGCAAAATTTCAAATGTTATATTAGCAAAGAAATCACAGAAACTTATCACCAGCATATTACATAATGACCAAACAGTATTTATTTCAAGAATGTAGGGCTGGTTCAATATCAGAAAAATTATTAGCTTAATTGACTATCAGTAACTAAACTAATAGAAATCATATGATTACATTCATAAATGAAAAAAAAGCATGTGACAAAATACAACACCCATTCCTATGAAAAAAATCCTGAAAATATGCAAATTTGTTGAATGTCTTTTTTATTCACAATTATGGATAATTTTGCTGGATATATTTTTGGCTGCAAGCCTAGTTCTTTTGATTGCCAGTATGTATGATACTGAGAGTAGTGATTTTTTACTGGGGCTGCTGATAAATCCCGTACAATTCTAACTGTTGTTTCAGTGTATCTAAATTGTATCTTGTTATTTCTTGCAAAATTTTCTCTTTGAACTTGAACTGAAAATTTAGCAAAAATATTCCTATGTGATTTCCACAAAGGATCTCTTTGAAATGGTGATTGGTGGATTTTTTTTTCCATTTCTACTTTATCTTCATTTTCTATCATTCCAGGACATTTTTGGATTATTCCTTACATTATTGAAAATTATTATTGTGTCAAGGTTCTTCTTTGGAGTAGAGCTTTCAGGTAGTATAGTTATTTTTATATTTCCTCTTCTTTATCTGTTCTTCAGATCTGTTGTTTTTCTTATAAGATGTTTTACATTTTGTTCTATTTCTTATTCTTTATATTCTGATTTATTATTTCTTGGTCTCATAATTTACTAGCTTCCCCTTGTCCAATTCTAATTTTCAAAAACTTATTTTCATTTTTGAGACTCTATCTCCTTTGGTAGTTGGTTAACTTTTCTTTCATAATCTTCTTATATTTCTCATTTCGTTTTTATTTTTAATTTATTTTTTCATTTTTTTCTTAATATCTCTTATTTGATTTTTAAATTCTTTTTTAAGTTCTTATATAAATTCTGAGAAGGAAGCCATTTAACATTACTCTTTGGGGTAGAAGATGCTTTTTTATATCAGTGTCCTGCTCTGAAGATGAACCTCAGTCTCCCCAATTCCCATAGTAAATTTCTGTGGTTAAGCTCTTTCTTCTTCTTCTTTTAATGAGAATTATTAGTGGAAAAACCAAGAATCATAGAGCGGGGGGATGGTGCCTGTAGCTTCACTTCAGCTCTTCCCTCTGATATGGAACCCCAAAACAAAAGCTCCCCACTTTTCCAAATGCCCTTGGTAAGCAGCAACTCTGCCCCAATGTCTCTGCACTCACCTGCTGTGGCAGTTCCTTCCCACCCAGGGATACATCTCTGAAGCAGAGCCGACCTGACATTCCAAATAAGCTGAGTTTCCCTCTGTTTTTAGGGACTCAGATCACTGGCTCCCCACACTGTCTGGAAGGTCACAGTTTCTGTGGTTTCAGTTGAGGTTCCATCCAAACACAGTTTACTCCAGGGGACCCCACTTGATGTTTGAGCAGAGCTAGCCCAGAGCTGTTTGAAGTTCATCAGGGTTAATCTGGGTCTGAGGTCTTTCTTTGGAACTTTTTGAGTTGTGCCAGTAAGGACCTTTGTTTTGTCCTGTCGTCTTTTTGTTCACCCAATTTTTTTTTCTGGAGGAGGGGTGAATTGCAGAGCTTGAAATTTGTTGAGCTATTCTGCCATGTTCTTAGACTATGTTTTTCCTAGTGTACATAGATCCTTTGCCAAATTTACCACATATTAGGACACAAAAATTTAACAAAAATATAAAAAAGAGAGAAATATTAAATGTACTCTTTAGATCATAATGCAATAGCATAACACTCAATAAAGGGGCCTTGGAAGCTAATTTGAAACTAAATAATCAAATCCTAAAAAATGAATGGGTCAAAGAACAAATTACCAAAACAATCAATAATTTAATTAAAGATAATGACAACAATGAGACAACAAACCAAAATTTGTGAGATGTAGTCAAAGCAGTACTTAGGAGGATATTTATATTTCTAAATGCTTATATCAATAAAATAGAGAAAGAATGGATCAATGAATTGGGCATGCAACTAAAAATACCTAGAAAAAATGAATTAAAATGCCCAATTAAAGAGCAAAACAAATCCTGAAAATCAAAGAATAGATTAATAAATCTCCAAGTAAAAAAAAAATTAACTAATTAATAAAACTACTAGCTAGTTTTATGAAAAAAAAACAATAAAATAGATAGAACATTGACTAATTTTATGAAAAGAATGAAATAAGGGAATCAAAATACCAATATCAAAAATGAAACTCTACTACCAATGAAGATAAAATTAAAGCAGTTAGTAGTAGATATTTTGTCCAATTCTATGCCAATAAAACTGAGCTAAGTTAAATGTTTGAGTATTTACAAAAATTCAAATTGCCCAGATTAACAGAAATCAAAATAGAATACCTGAATAATTCTATTTTAGAGAAAGAAAATTAGCAAGCCATAAATGAGCTACTTGAGGAAAAATATCTAGAATCATGTGGATTTCCTAGTGAACTTGACCAAGCACTTTCTGAACAATTAATTCTGATACTACATAAACTGTTGGGAAAACATAGTTTAAAAAAGAATCCTACCAAATTCCTTCTATGACATAAGCACAGTTTTGATACCTAAACCAGAGACAACAAAAATAGAGGTCCTTAAATAAAATACTACCAAGAATACTACAGCAACATATTTAAAACAATATATACTATGATCATGTGGAATTTATTCGAGAAATACACGGCTGCTTCAATAGTAGGAAACCTATAAGCATAAATGGTCATATCAATAAGAAAAACAAAGAAAATCTTATGATTACACTGAGAAACAGAAGAAACTTTTGACAATATACAACACATATTCACATTAAAAACACTAAAGAGCATAGGAATAAATGAACTTTTCTTAAAATGATAAATAGTATGTATCTAAAACCAAAAACAAGCATCATTTTAAAATTGGAATAAACTAGAAACCTTCCCAATAAGATCAAGAGTGAAACAAAAATGGTTGTTATCAACACTATTATTCAATATTGCACGAAAAATGTTCAATATAGCAATAACAAGAAAAAAGAAATTGAAGGAATAAAAGCAAGCAGTGAAGAAACAAAACCATCCCTCTTTGCTGATGAAATGGTGTTATACTTAGAAAACTCTAAAGAATCATCTTACAAACTAGGTGAAACAACGAACAACTTTAGCAAAGTTGCAGGATATAAAATAAACCCACATAAATCATTAGGATTTCTATATATTACCAACAATTCCCAGCAGAAAAAGACAGAGAAATTCCATTTAAAAGAATTGTAGACAACAAAAAATCCTTGGGAGTTTTCCTGCTACTTCAAACCCAAAAACTATATGAATACAATTACAAAGCACTTTTCACACAAATAAAAATGGATCTAATAACAGGAGAAACATGAATTGTTTATGGGTTGGCCAATCTAATATAATAAAAATGATAATTCTACCTAAGTTAATTTATTTATTTTGTACCATACCAATCAATTACCAAGTAATTCTTTTACAGAGATAGAAAAAATAATAACAAAATTTATCTAGAATGTCAAGGGAAGCAAGGAAAAAATATGTAAAGGAAGGTGATCTAGCAGTATCAGATTTCAACCTTTACTACAAAACTTGCAGTCATCAAAATAAGCTGGCATTTGATACAAATCAGTGGAAAAGATTACATATACAATGCATAGAAGTAAATGATAACACTAATCTCTTATTTGATAAACCCAAAGATCTAAGCTTTTGAGACAAGAATTCAGCATTTCACAAAAAAAATGGTTAGAAAAACTGGAAAGCACTGTGGTAGAAACTAGAAACAGACCAACATCGCACTCTTTGTGTATTAAGATAAGGTCAAAATGGGTAGATGATTTAGACATAAAGGATGACAACATAAGCAAATTAGAGGAGCATGGAAAAATTTGCCTGTCAAATCTATGAATAAGGGAAGAGCTTATGACCAAATGGATCACAAGAAGTAAGATGGATCATTTTAATTACATGAAATTAAAGGGGTTTTGCAGAGACATAACCAATGCAGACAAAATTAGAAAAAAGCAGGAAACCGGAGTAAGCAACTTTCTCTGATAAGGATCTGATTTATAACATGCATAGGAAACTGAATCAGATCTATAAAAATATGAGCCATTCTCCAACTGAAAAATGGCCAAAGAATATGAACAGGCAGTTTTCAGAAGAAGAAATCAAAATTATATCCATAATGTCCTAAATAACTATTGATTAGAGAGATACAAACTAAAGTGACACCGATTGGCTAACATGACAGAAAAAGAAAATAACAAATGCTGGAGATGTAGGAAAACGGGGACACTAATGCACTACTGGTGAAAGTGTAAACCAGTCCAACTATTTTGGAGAACAATTTGGAACTATGCTCCAAAAGGCTTTAAAACCATGTATACCATTTAACCCAACAGCACCATTACTAAATCTGTATCTCAAAAAGATCAAAGGAAAGGAACCTACATATACAAAATAATATTTGTAGCAGCTCCTTTTGGAGTATTAAAAAGTGGATATTGAGGGGATGCCTATCAACTGGAGAATAGCTAAACAATGTATTGTGTATGATTGTGATGGCATACTACTGTGGTTTAAGAAATGATGAGCAGACGTGGATGAAATGATGAAGAGTTAAATGAGCAGAAAGTTGTATACAATAACATCATCATCAATCTAAGAAAAATTTTGAACAACCAAGTTATTTTGAGTATTACAAAGACTAAAATCACCACAAAGGACATATGAAGGAAGAAACTATTCACATCTGGAGAAAAAGTGATAAATATTACTGACTAGAGAGAGCTACATCTCATCAAAATCCAATGGCCCACATGCTACACTAAATAAGTTACATGGAAACAACAAGACAATGGGATAGTTACCATAGAGTGGAAGGTACAAGTTAGGCGTTTATGGTTAAAAACTAACAAAATACCTTCCAGCTAACTCATATTGTCTTATTCAGCAAGTAGATGCCTATGTATATGTATAGAAGGTTTGGCATCGCATTGTGTGTATATGTATGTATGGTCATATATGCAATGCAAATACATGTTTATATGTATATATGTATTTTATGATATGTGTATATGCTCACAAACATAAATTATACAGATGAGCCTTCTCTTAATGAGACCTTGGGAGCAATGACCTGCTGATTCTGCAGTTGCTAATACAAGGGAGAATCTGATCATGGCTAATGGGCAGCATGGTGGCTATCAATTTTATTTAACCCAACAATAGCTTCAGGATTATAGGATTTAAAGCCAGAAGGAGTCTTAGAAACTAGTCTACATTTTTCTTCCTTCTCTCTTTTCCAATGAAGAAACTGAGATTCATAGAAGTGACTTATCCAAGGTAAAATAAATGACACATACTTCTTCTGAGATTCAAATGTGAGTCTTCCAACTACAAGTCCATTATGCCAAAATGGCCCCAGCAAGACAATCAACTTGGGCTGTTAATATACAGGAAGCTGATGTGACAACAAAATTATTTTCTAAATCTGCCAGTGTTCGAATCTGAAAACTGAAGAAGTATCCTTGCTTCTTTACACTGCAGGACCTCCAACAAGATGTCTGCTATGATTACTGTGATATTGTAGACAACCTGGGACTGACTGGTCCAATGCAAAGTTCTCATCTGGTTGTTGAAAGCTTTGCTCAACATCATTTTGGTTTTACAATCCTTGCGCAAAGGATATTTGCAAATTGACTCCATGCATTTGCCATTCATTTGGAAATAATCAGTCTTATACTGAAAGACAAAGAATGATTTTCTGAATTTTTTTTTTCTTTCATGAAAAATGTCACATTATTATGGACAAAAAAAGCACAGATACTTTCAGTTTGCTTTTCATATACACATTTTTCATTTGATTGGAATTTATGGACTGATATTCAATCTTTCTATGTTACCCCTGGTTATATCATTCATCTGATTCTGTAGTGTTACTAAGTAGAATGACACAACACTCCAAAGATCTGGCTACCTCCATACTGCAAAAAAGATGAATGATTAACATGAGAATGAAAGGACATCATGATAGATTGGATAGAAATTTGTCAACTACGTCAGAGTGGGGGATGAGCAAGGTGGACTTTGCGTATGATGGGGCCAAGATGCTGCTATGAGGCAAGTTTCCTTTTAAAATGAGGTCTTTCCAATGACAATTGTCATCAACATTTCAGCAGTGAGAATCTTTAAACAGACTCCATTAGACAAAACTGAAGATTCATTTTAAAATCCATATGTTCATTTGCAGGATATCGTTGATATCAGAAACTGTTACCCTATCTACTATGATAGTTAATAATAATGATGATGATTATGATGATAATGATGATGATAGGTCTGTGTGTCTCACTTCATAAGGGAAGACAGAGAGTCCTTGGAATTGAAAGGCCACACTTGAACACATTCAGTGCTCAGCAAATAATTTCTGAATGTCACCGATCCTAGATCCTTTTTAAAAAGCTACTTCCCCTTACTTTGACAGATGGATTCGGCTGCATTTCATTACTTTTCCTCCTTACCTCGTCCTTCTTTTGTTTAGAAATAAGTGATGAGGCTTTAGGTGAAGATTAAGCGCTAGCAGGCAGTAACGCAATGGCCCAAACATGCTTTTAATTGGAACCTCAAATCCAGTGGAAAAAGAAGAAATTAAATCATTAATAAAATGCATTTTCCAGAAGACGCCGTGTTGAGGCATGTTTTAAAAGAAGGCTTTGTTTTTTTCCCCCTATAGTATTCCTAGAGGTATCACTGTACAACAGCAAAGCCACCAGGCAAATCACATTAACTATAAGGGAAGAAAAGTCTCAGCCTTCCAAAGTTCCAAATTTCAATGGTGCAATTAAAAGCCACAATGACTTTCCTTTTTTAGAATGAAGAAGCTTGGCATTTTGATGTCACTACGAATCCCCATGTTCTCCTGCTATTACAACGTCTTCCTTGCTTAATGAATTCCTGACAAAGCACTTCAACTGTATTTCAATATGACCTAAACTCAAGACACAATGATAAACAAGTCAAATCACTGCAAGACACAAAGTTTGGGAACACGTGACTCACAAAGACTCTCGATATATAAACTTCTAGTAAAGGGAAGCAAAAGAACCTTTTGATAACAGGGGAGAGAAATGCAGTAATGTTCCATAGGTGATGAGAGTATCTTTTAGAAGGAGCGACCTACTATAAGATGACTGTTTCTAAAAACCCCAATTTTGATCTATTCAATCAGACATCAAACAATTATTGATTCTCCTGGTCATCTTCAACTGCTACAAAAGAAAACAGCATTGTGGCCAGTACCTTAGGAAGCTTACAATTAGGATGGAGATGAATCAAACAGTTCAAAGAGATTTACTTGGCTCTGGGGTCAAAGGACTTCAGTTCAAATTCTATCTCTGACATCTACTACCTTTGTGAACTTGGACAAGTCAAGTTGGCTCTCAGTTGCCTGCTGTATAAAATAGACAGCCCCTGACATGCCTGCCGGCTCTAAAGCTAGGAGCTGATGAACACATTAAACAACTAGTGAACAGTTGTAGTCATTGTTGAGATGTCACACTGAGTTTGCACATATCTTGAAGCAGGTGCTATTACTTTGGAGTATACGACTTTTTTCTTTTAACATTTTGATTATTTCATATTTCAGTATAATTACTTTCCTTTATAATCTTATGACTTTTATTTTATGCATGCAAAAACATTATTCTGACCAGATTATCAAAGAAATTCTTAGCAAAGAAAAGTTTTCAGAATACCTCTCCAAAGTCAATGACTATGAGTTCAAATTGCTACCATTATTATTAATCACCAAATTTGCATAATAATAAGTTACATTTCTATGGTAGTCTATATTTCAATAGTTCTTACTTCACAACAACCTTGTAAGGTAAAGGGTAGAATTATTATTCCCATTATTCAGATAAGGACACTAAGTTTCAGTAGTTAATAACTAACTCTTCCCTCTTCCTCCCTCCTTGCCCATACAATGAGTAGCCAAGTTCTGTTCTTTTTTCCTCTCCAGTAAGGAGCATACTTATTCCTTTCTCTTGACTCAATCTCTACTTGGGTCTTTATCTTTTCTTTCTTGGACTATCGTAAGTGCCTCCTGAATGATCTAGTTGCCACCAATTTTTTTTTAATAATCATCATCATGATCATCATCACATAAGATTTGCAAAGTGTTTTACAAATATTATCTCATTTTATCAAATTAATAATCCTGTGAGGCAGGTGCTATTACTGCCCTCATTTTATACCTGAGGAAACTGTGGCAGAGAGAAATTAAGTGATGTGCATGGTGTCCCACAATCACTAAGGAACTGCAGCTAGATATAAATTCAAGTCTTCCTGATTCTAGGTCTAGCGTTTGTTCTACGACACTACCTACCTAACTCAATTCTTTAGTTCATCTTCCATAAAACTTAAATGTGAAGGGCCTTCTGCAATCATATAATTGGAAACATATCTGAAAAAGTCTAGGTATCACCCAACCTGGTGGTGACAAATGGTCGTACAGCCTTTTCTTGAAGACTCCAACTGACGGGCTGCCCACTACCTTTAAGGCAGTCTATTTTATTTTTTCAATAGTTCTAATTTTTAGGAGCTTTCCCTTGCTTCAAACCCCAAACTGGAAGCTAAAACATTTATTCTATTAAATAGGTGGGACCATACCTATGTGGTGCTTAAAGCTCTTCAGAGGATCGTAGACTTAATATCAGAAGGGACCTGAGAGGTGATTCAGATCATCCTCACATTCATTTAAAGATTGGGAAAGAGATTTGTTCAAGAAAGGTACTTTGGATCCTTTTTTCCCAACATTTAAGCCAACATTGAAGGCCCTTCAGGATCTAAAACTGATCTAATCTGACAGTGTTATTTACTCTATGCATATTTCACATATCCCTGCTTCAATCCTACTTAAGCTGGGCCAGTAATCTATTTCCCAATCTCATCCTGCCTTCTGAACAGAACCCTGGGCTAGTCTCCATACCAAAAGCATAATTTTTCTTATTTCAATATCCAGCTCCAGCATCCACCACTCATGAAAACCTTGGCTTTTGCCTGATTCTCACCTTGTGCCACACTCCACAAGCTAAAAATGACCCTTCCTTCCACAAATCTCCCGAAAGAACTTTCCCTACATCTCCCTTTTACTCTATTAAATCCTACTTGGCACAAATTTATTTTGTGGCCATGTTGTAGCTGCAATCAACTTCCATGTTCCCAGGGGAAGCTGCTTCACTGCACCCCTTTCCCTCAAATCTGCAGCCCAGCTGCCATAACTGTGGGAACATACTTTTACAAAGCAGTCCCCAGTCCAAGCTTACTCTCTGATGCTGCCCATTTTCTGACCTGCCACTCCATCTCTGCTCCACCTTGTTTACTACTTCATGCCCTGTGGCTCTTAATCAAGTCAACAACACCAAAGTTTCAGGAAAGGACATGTCCATTGACTGGCCTAGGACTCCACTCATGATATATATGACTCTGCAGATCAAAATCCCATTTCCAAAACCAGGACTTATCAAAATGTGCATTCTCTTTTTATTAGAAACTAAGCTCTTTGGCCTGGAGAGACTTACATGAACTGATGCTGAGTGAAATGAGCAGAACCAGGAGATCATTATACACGGCAACAACAGTACTATATGACAATTAATTCTGATGGACATGGCTCTCTTCAACAATGATATGTTTCAAACCACCTCCAATTGTTCACTGAAGAAAGCCATATACACCCAGAGAGAGGGATGCGAAATGTGGACCACAACATAACATTCTCATACTCCTTGATTGATGGTTGCTTACATTGTGTTTCCTTTATCTGATATATCGTTTGTGTAGATAAGATTTTTCTCGCACAACAATGATAAGTTTGGAAATATGTATACATATATTCGATTTGCCAATATTTTAACATAATTAACATGTAGTGGATATCCTGCCATCTAGGGAAGGGGTGGGGAAGTTGGGGGGAAAAATTTGTAACGGAAAGCTATGTAAGGGTTATTGTTGAAGAATTACCCACACATATGTTATGCAAATAAAATAAAATTAAAAAAAAAAGAAACTAAGCTCTTTGATTTCAGAGGCTGTCTTGATTCTGTATCTGAATGTGCTGAGTTTATCACAAAGTCTGAATATAGTAAGGCCATATAGCAAATTTTCATTTATTCATTCATTCAGTTCTTAGCATCTAGTACAATGCCTTATACTTAATTGGTACTTAATCAGTGTTTGCCTTAAGAATGGATAAGTTTTGGACAATTGTGGGCCACATAAATGGTAGGGAATAGAACCAAGTAAGGAACTGAGCTCTTATGACTCCATACTTAATCATCTTAGCACTGCCAGCCCTGTGTCTGTCTTTCCTTCATTAGTAAACAAAAAGAACACCATTTTAGGAGAAATTTGTCATATTCTCTATTTCCAAAAGAAAGGAATGACATATATATGTATGTATATATGATGTATGTATGTATATATAGACATATGTATGATATATGTCTATATATACATATATGTGTATATATACATAAGTACATACCCATATTCCTTCTCTGTGCTTCTTCCCATCATTTGGTGACAAATATAAATAAAAAGTGGACCCCCCGAAATATGTTTTGGCTTTTCTTGCTCTAATGCCTGCAAATAGCCCATGTACTTGGCAGAGTTTAATGTGGATATATTCTCAAGTCCCTACAGATGGCAGGTCCGTGAACTCCTGAAAAGGTCACACATTTTTTCAGCGGCATCCTACCAATTAGAGTTTGCTTCTCTACTGCATTCATGCTGACAGATGCTGATGAAAAGATGTATCCCAAAGATCATCAACAGGATGGCAGCTCTCCTCTAGTTCCTTCTATTGGCTTGAGCATATGGCCTGGAGAATTCCCACAGTGTTTCATCTGGCTTCTCCACTCAGAAAACGAACATCATTTTCATTCAAGTTTAATGTTAACAATTTAGTGGTAAAACAAAGGCCAAAGATGTGACCAGTGAGTACGCAAATTTTTCAGAGAAGCAGCAGGGCTGAACAGATAGAAAACCAAGCTTGGAGTTGGGAAGAATGATGTTTCAATTTTGTCTCAGACAAGACCTATCTCTGTGAACCTGGGCAAATCATGGTAGCTCTCCAGGTTCAAGAGTCCTCCTTTGTAAAATGGGGATATTGATAGCACTTATGTGGTGAGTTGTAATGAAGGTCAAAGGAGATAAAGAAAAGCACATTGTAAACCTAAAAGCCCTATTGAAGTAAACATCATAGCTTTGAACCTGTTGTTTTTACCAATAAAACAGTATTAAATGAGTCTAATTGCTTGGAGATACTACAATTGTTCTGTAGATTTATGATCTCAGATATGTGAATACTATCTCTAGCAAAGAAGATTCTGCCCCTTAAAAACCAGCCCATACTCTATGATTCTTGTCTGCATTGCCAATAAAACCAATGTTGATTAACCTATGAGAAGAAAGATGGTCAGAAACTGTATGTTAAAGAGAACTTTCAGGTTAAACTACCAGATCTCCATAGAAAAGGAGAAAAGGACCTATGTGTGCAAAAATGTTTGTGGCAGCCCTTTCTGTAGTGGCAAAAAACTGGAAACTGAATGGATGCCCATCAGTTGGAGAATGGCTGAATAAACTATGGTATATGAATGTCATTGAATAGTATTGTTTTGTAAGAAACAACCAGCAGGATGATGTCAGAGATGCCTGGAGAGACTTGCATGAACTGATGCTGAGTGAAACGAGGAGAACCAGGAGATCATTGTACATGCCAACAATGAGATGATATGATGATCAATTCTGATGGAGGTGGCTCTCTAACAATGAGATGATTCAGGCCAGTTTCAAGAATCTTGTGATAGAGAGCGCCACCTACACCCAGAGAGAGGACTGTGGGGACTGAGTGTGGATCACAACATAGTATTTTCATTCTTTTTGTTGTTGGTTTGAATTTTGTTTTCTTTCTCATTTTTTTTTCCTTTTTGATCAGATTTTTCTTGTGCAGCAAGATAATTGTGGAAATATTTATCAAAGAACTGCACATGTGGGGGCAGCTAGGTGGCGCAGTCGTTAGAGTACCAGCCCTGAAGTCAGGAGGACCTGAGTTCAAATCTGGTCTCAGACACTTCCTAGCTGTGTGACCCTGGGCAAATCACTTAACCCCAATTGCCTCAGCCAAAAAGCAAAAAAAAAAAAAAAAAAAAAGAACTGCACATGTTCAACATATATTGGATTACTTGCCATCTATGGGAGGAGGTGGGGGGGAAGGAAGGGAAAAATTTGGAACGCAAGGTTTAGCAAGGGTAAATGTTGAAAATTATCTATATATATGTTTTGAAAATTAAAAAAGCTTTAATTAAAACAATCTAAGAAAAGAACAAGAAAACAACAACAGCAACTACAAAAAAAAAAAACTACCAGATCTCCAAGTCAGAATGAAATTCTGAGGTCAGGTTGTCCAAACTCTACAAGGACAGAGAACCTTCCTGTAACACTACTGCCAAGTGATCATTAAGCCTTTGCTTACAGGACTCCAGTGTTGGGGGGATAAGGGAGATCTACAACTCCCCTGTTGAGGTCCTTTCATTAAAAAAAAAAAAAACTTATTGTTAGGTAGTGTTTATCTCTTTACAATTTCTGCCTATTACTATAGTTCTGGCCCTTGGAGCCAAGAAAAACCAAAAGTCCTTTAAATATCTTTAAACAACTATCCTGTTTCCCTTATAATTTTTTCTTATCTGGGATAACCATTGCCAACTCCTTTAGTTGATCCCATTGTAGCATGATCTCAAAGCTCTTCACTATCCTCATTACCTGACTTATGCTGACTACTCCCCAGTCTGTCAACATACTTTCTAAAATGTACTATCAAAAGAGAACACAGTCTTATGGCAGAGGACAGAAGGACTATCTCTCCCTATCCCCCGAAAATCTCCCTTTACCTCTTAAGGAATCCTTAGGAGGCACAGGCAGCTGCTGTTTTCCTTGGATTCCCCTGATGTACCAGCTTGGCCCCTTCCAGTCAGGAGATGAGAATAGAGATGTGCAGATTGTCTTTTGATCATATGTGTTAAATATGTTACTTTATACTGGTTCAGTTTTTTTAGAGCTTATTCAGTGAGTACATAGAAGAAATGAAGAAGAAAAACATTTTCTTGAGGGATTCCCCACACCTCACAGCAAGATTTTCTTTCAGACTCCAACTTTCGGGTTTGTCATGTACTTGATTTGGTACTGGAATGCAAGTCATTTTGTACATAGACCAAGAGATACGTCTTATTGTTTCAGACAATCCCAAAATGTCACCCGTATGACTCCTCTGTCTTCAACCAAGGATAAAAGAACTTTTATCCTTTCAAACTGATGGAAGACATGCTCTTAGTCTATGTTTTGGATTGACGGACTGATTGATTGATTCAATAGAACTGTCTGGACCTTTAGTGGTTGTATTAATCAACCCCACCCTTATACATTTATCTCTATTAAATGCCATCCTATCAGGTTCAGGCCAATGGTCTAGCCTGTCAAGATCTTGTATGCATTCATATCATCAACAAAAAGGTTCAACATAGGGCCATTCTCTCAGGGCCTAAGATGTTCTGACATAATCTGATAAATAATAAATTACTATTACTGAAGGGATGGAAGAAACAAGATTAGAGATCTGCTGTCTAGGTCCATGTGCACTTGAACTTTAGCCTTCTGGGGAAAAAATGACAAAATGTGTATTTTCTGGTCCAACTACTGACAACTGAAAGTTGGGAAATTCATACCAAGGATATTTGGGGGCAGCACACATGAGGCAGACCGTATTCTTTTTACCTTCACTCATATCACACTATTGCTTTTTCCTTAAGAATCAGAGTTCAACAAAAGAAGTTACAGAACCTTTTGAAATCATGCAGGTTCAGAGGTAAGCATGGAAATGTTCAGTAACTGTCATTTTTAAGCAACGTGACAAAAGTAAAGGGTCTAGCAGTAAATAACTAGGGAGGAAGGCATTTTGATAAATATATCCAAAATTTTGTTTATTATGTTAATTTCTTTAGAAGTCCCAATGGCACTAGATAGTTCACAGAGAAACTTAAAGTATATACAACAAAAGAAAGACTTTGTCCAAGTTTTCATGCCACTGGAAAAAGTCAAATGGTAGTATGGAGAATCAAGATATTTTTTCAAATGTTTTATAACTACTGTATGAATCACAAGGAAGTAGCACAACCTAAACTACCCAAACAAATGTACAGTCAGTTCTGCTATAATGAGACATATGTGTTTCTAAATACACCATGCTATAGAAAATCATGCAATAAACACCACCAACCTCAAGCAAAAAATGGGGTTGGGGCACAATGCCCAAAAAGTTCATCAGTAACATTAAAAAAGAAAGGAAATCAATAAAACCGCTAGTATAGTTTCAGTTATTTTAAATGCTTGAGAAATATATAAATATTATGATAAACAGTGTCCACAGACTGACTTCTGCTTGGTTTGCTCTGTAGGCTGAAGGAGAAAATTGGGCAGGCTGTAACTCCCAGACTCAAGCTAGAGGCCATAGTAAAAGCATGAGATGGGTGTGGAATTATTCCCTGCCCTGCCCTACCCAGAGCTTCTACCAGATGCAGAGTAAGTTTGGTATTCAATCTTGACATAGACTTCTACTTTGCTCCTTGAAGTAGACATCAAAACAGTTGCAGATTGAGGATTACCGTGGAACTGGGAAGAAGTCTGAGTTCTCTCATTGTTTCTTTTTTTTTTTTAATTGAAGTTTTTTTTTTTTTAATTTTCAAAACACATGCAAGTACAATTTTTCAACATTGACCCTCAAAAAACTTTGTGTTCCAATTTCCCCCTTCTTTCCCCCATCCCCTCCCCTAGATGGCATGTAATTCAATATATGTTAAACACGGTAAAAATATATGTTAGAAGATTTAAGTTTAAAAGAAAAGTTTACCTTATATTTTAACTTTAAATATGAAATTAAATTGTTAGATGGCACTGTGGTATGTGTAAGCTAAAGTTTACCATTTTGGAGAGAAAAGTTTGAGCCCCCAAGGACTAATGTCTAATAAAGAAGAAAATCCATTACCATCATATTCTTGATATGAAAAAAAAACAACACAGTATCATTTTAAGATCCTACTTAAAAACATTTCTCTAAATTTGGCTCTTTAGTTGGCTATTTCCAAAAGAATTGGACCATTTCTTTTAAATAGATTTTTATGTTATATTTTCTGGAAATAGGAAAGATTTTTGGACAAGTATAGTATTTGAGTATATAGCTTAACAAATTTGGTAAATTATGATATTTTAATTATAATCTTGTAACACTTTCAAAGATTTATTAGCAAATATATAAAATTACTTTTTTTTCAAATGGATGATAGTTTTACTGATTTTGAATAGTGTATGAAGAAATTTAAGGTTTAAATACCATGACCTCCTTAATTAAATCACCTAGGTTTACTATTGAAGGACAGTTCATAGTTTTGAATTTTATCATTGGACAGATAATTTCCTCCTACACAGGTTTTGGGAAACTGGTAAAGCTCAAATATTCTTTTGTTATGATTGGACATTTATTTCCTCTCTCCTACCAACTCCATGCAATTCTCTCATTATTTCTAATGGAAGAAATCAAGCAGAAGTAAATTGGAAATGTTTTACAAACAAGAAGTTCCCTAATATATCAATCACATAACACAAATTGCATTTGAGAAGCATGTGTGATGGCAGAAATGACTGTACCCAATCAAGCTTTTTGTTTGGACCTCTCAGACTTTTTGAAAATGCTCCTTTGTTTTATGTTTGTGCTACAGCTTATCTCTTTGACTAGATGGCAGGGAAAGGGTTTATTCTGAATATCAATGGAGACAAGTAGGCACAAGTAAGCTGTACCTTACTTCCAATGATCACTTGTACAGCCTGGTCCAAGGATTGCCATGAAAGAAACATCTGAGTAGAAATTCAAGTAATAGGGTCAGTTATACTGAGGAAAAACAGACACATGGCCTAAGAGTTATACCTTTATTGAATCAGAATGACCTAGAAGGAAGTGTCAACAATGTTGGGTAGAACATAAAACAGTGGTTATGAGAATGGGAATTCTTAAAATTTTTCCACTTGTGCCATTTTCACCTGAGAAATTTTGTTCTTTTTTAAAGTTTTTTTTTATTTTTAAAATATGTTCATAGATAATTTTCAACATTCACCCTTATAAAACCTTGTATTCTATTTTTTCCCTCACTTCTCCCCACACCCTCCCCTAGACAGAAAGTGAGCCAATATATGTTAAACACGTGCAATTCTTCTACAAATATTTCCACAATTTGCACAAGAAGAATCAGATCAAAAAGGAAAAAAATGAGAGAAAAAACAAAATGCAAGCAACCAATAGCAAAAAGATGAAAATACTATGTTGTCGTCCACATTCAGCTCCCGCTGTCCTCTCTCTGGGTGTAGATGGCTTTCTTCATCACAAGACCATTGGAATTGGCCTGAATCACCTCATTGTTAATGAGAGCTATGCCTATCAGAATCGATCATCCTATATTCTTCCTGTTGCCATGTTTGATGATCTCCTGATTCTGCTCACTTCACTCAGCATCAGTTCCTGTAAGTCTCTCCAGGCCTCTCTGAAATCATCCTGCTGATCATTTCTTATAAAACAATAATATTCTATCACATTCATATACTATAACTTATTCAGCCATTCTCCAATTGATGGGCATACACTAAGTTTCCAGTTCCTTGCCACTACAAAAATGGATGCCATGAGCATTTTTGCACATATGGGTCCATTTCCCTCTTTTATAATCTCCTTAGGATACAAGCCCAGTAGAGATATTGCTGGATCAAAGGGTATGCACAATTTGATAGCCTTTCAGGCATCTTTCCAAATAGAACCTGAGAATTTTTTTTTATGTGACCTGAGGTATACAGTACATGAAATAGGTATACAAATGAAACATTTACTGATAATAAATCATAATTTCACAATCCCAATTCAGTTATAAGATTCCAAATTGGACTGTAAACCACAGTTTAAGAAGCTGAATATTACATCCAGAGAGAGGGATGTGAAATGTGGACCACAACATAACATTTTCATGCTCTCTATTGATGTTTGCTTGCATTGTGTTTCCTTTCTCTGATTTTTTCTCGTAGATATGATTTTTCTTGCACAACAATGATAAATGTGGAAATATGTATACATATATTCGATTTGTCAAGTATTTTAACATAATTAACATGTAGTGGATTTCCTGCCATCTAATTAATGTTGAAGAATTACCCATACATATGTTTTGCAAATAAAAAGTTTTAATAATAAAAAAAGAAGCTGAGTATTAGAAGACTTGGATAAATCTGCATAGAATGAGAGGGCATGGAAGGTTTCAATCAGCAGTGATGGAGATTAACATCCATGATGTAATGAGAATAGAGAGAAGCCAAGGAAAAGGACCTTGATATGGCAGAGGAAGTCTGAGCCTAGAGTCAGGAAAATCTGAGCTGAAATCCTGCTTCAGAAATATATTAGCTCTAAGACTTCTCTCAAGTTTGTTTACCTCTTTTTGTAGTTTGTTGTCTTAAAATTAATCAACAACTTTCTAGCCTCCAACATGGTGAAGTAAGCAGTAAACTGCTATAACCCTCCCATCTTCATTTCTTGGCAACCATAAAATAGTAGCACAAGACAAGTCTTAGAAGTGGCAGGAAACTTGGAGGTTTGGCAAGAAAGGTGCTTCTCACTTGAATAAGAGGGTGTGCAATTTAAGACAGAAAGTTTCCCATGAACTGAAAGAAAGCTTTACTTCAATAAATCATCAGGGGATCTTCAGCTGCAGTGTGGTGGAGTGGGGAAAAAACAACACACTATGGCAAACCCTGGGGAGCCAGTGAATTCAGCTCCAGGAATTAAAACATACTTAAAACATAGGATATAGTCCTAAGCAAATACATGCTCTTCAGCAGCAGAACCCTATGTGCAACAGGAAAGCCCCAAATAAACAGACAGCCTCCAGAAACCAGATCACCATGTGCATCAGTTTCCCCAGGGAAGCACAGACATACCACACCTGGACTCAGCACACCCTGGATACTACCATTAGGACTCTATGTCAGTACAAAATAAGTTGACAGACCAATACAGTCTTCAGCAATGCCAGCCAACCCCCCTCAACTAGCAACAAATACAAGGGTTTTCTATGGGTCTGAAGGTAACATCAATACAGTACAAAGCACTGGCACAAGGAGCCTAAGACATTCTCTCTCCACCCAGGAAGCAGAGCTAAAATTTAAAAGCTAGGAAAAAATGAAGAGAAAGAAGGAGAGAGGGGAGGAAGGGAGGGGGAAGAGAGAGAAAGAGGGGGGGAAGGGAAGGGAGAGGGAAGGAGGGAGACAATGGATGGAAGACAGAGAAAGAGAGTTACAGCGATGACAAAACATCTATGGGCAAAACCTTGAGAACAGGAAGTGGTTGCAAATCCAGAAAAAAGCTCATTGAAGAGCTCAAAAAAAGCTTAAAAATCATATGAGAGGTAGAAGAAAAAAAGGAAAAAGAAAGAGATTGATGCAAGATAATTATAGGGGGAAAAAAAGAGTCAACAGGTTGGAAAAGTGCTTAAAAAGTAAAAATTGCCAAATGAAAAGGGAGTTGCAAAAATCCACTGAAGAAAACAATTCCTTAAAGAGTATAATTGGCCAAATGAAAAACAATGTAAAAAAAAACTAAATGAAGAAAACAACAACAACTAGAATAGGAAAAGTGAAAACTAATGACTATAAAATCTCAAGAATCAAACAAATTCACAAGAATGGAAAAATGGAAGAAAATGTAAAATATCTCATGGGAAAAAATCCTGACATGGAAAATACATCCAAGAGACAATATCAAAATCATTGGACTACTTTAAAGTCATAATCAAAAGGAAAATCTGGACAGCATTTTTCAGGAAATTATCAAAGAAAACTGCTCTGATGTTTTACAAACAGAGGGAAAAATTGGCATTGAAAGAAATTACTGTTCACCTTATAAAAGAGATACTAAAAAAAACCCACCAAGGAACATTATAGCAAAATTTCAAAACTATCATGTCAAAGAAAAAATGCTGCAGGTGGCCAGAAAGAACAGTTCAAATATTGGGGAGGCACAATCAGGAATATACAGAATTTGGCAGTGACAACATTAAAGAACTGTAAGCCAAGCAACATGATATTCCAGAAACCAAAGGAATTAGGACTATAAATAAGGATCACCTACCCAGAAAAATTAAGCCTAATACTTCAAGGGGAAAAATGGTCATTCAACAAAATAGAAGGATTTCAAGTAAGGAGAAGACCAGAACTGAATAAAATTTTTAAATCTAATATCAAGACCCAAGAGAAGGCTAAAAAGGTAAAAGAGAAAAAGAAAACATAAAAGATTCAATGGAACTAAACTGTTTATATCTCTACATGGAAATAAGATGCTTGAAATTCTTAAAAATTCACACACAGCATATACAAGTATAAGGGAAATCTGAGGAAATGAGAAAAATTATTAAAGGATGAAAAAGAGTACACTGGTATAGTCAGAAGAGGAGGTAAAGTGGTGTAAATGATTTCACATGAAGATGTTTGAAAGATCTATTACAGTAAAAGGGAATATGGGATGGTGAGTGATGAACATCACTTGTACCTTATTCTCATCAGTATTGGCTCAAAGTGGGAGCTATTATTCCCTTAGACACTATCAGTGAAATATACAAACATATATTACCAGAGAGGGAAGTAGCAAAAGAGATTTTATAGATGGGAGAACTAATAGAAGGGAAAGCACATTAGGGGAGGTGGTATACAGAGGCAAAACATTGGCGAGAAGGGAAAATATAAAAGGACAAAGAGTTTTTCAACAGGAAAAAGAATAGTATGGAGGGAAATACACAAATAGTAAGCATAATGGTAGATGTGAATAGACTGAACTCTCCCATAGAGTGGATCAAAAGGTAGAGCATGACAATATGTTGTTTACAGGAAAGACACGATGCACAGAGACACATGCAGAGTAAAAGCAAGAGGCTGAACCAATTTATGCTTCAGCTTAAATTTTTTTAAAAAAGCAGAGGAAGGGGAAGCTAGGTGGTGCAGTGGTTAGAGCACCAGCCCTGAAGTCAGGAGGACCTGAGTTCAAATCTGGTCTCAGACCTTTCCTAGCTGTGTGACCCTGGGCAAGTCACTTAACCTCAATTGCCTCAGCAAAAAAAAAAAAAAAAAAGCAGAGGAAGCAATGCTGAAGCAAAAGCAAAAGATAAAGCAAAAGCAAAAGTGAACCTAATTAAATGAGGAAGGAAACTACATCTTGCTAAAAGTTACCATAGACAATGAAGCAATATCTATACTAAACATAAAGGCACCACCTGATACAGCATCCACATTCTTAAAGGAGAAGTTACACGAATTAAAGGAAGACACAGACAATAAAAATATACTGGGGGGATCTCAGAATTTGATGAATCAAAATTTGATGAAACAAAAAAAAGAAAGAAAGAAACAGAGGTAAAGAAAACATTAGAAAAGTTAGATATGGCAGTTCATTGAAGAAAACTGAATGGGAACAGGATGAAATAGACCTAATCTAAGCAGCACATGGCACCTTCAGAAAAAGAGATTATATAATAATAATACATAAAACCCTCAAAATCAAATGTAAAAAGGCAGAAATATTAAAAATATTATTTTCAGATCTTCATGTAATAAAAGTTGCATTCAACAAAGGGTAGTAGATAGATTAAAAATTAAGTGAAAACCAAATAATCTAATCCTAAAGAATAAGTAGAACAAATCAAAGAGTCAATCAATATTTTCATTAAAGAGAATGGCGAGACAAAAATGGATGTAATGCAGCCAAAGAAGCACTTAGGGGAAAATGTATTTCTCTATATTCTTAGAACAAAAAAAAATGGAAAAAGAACTCATCAATGAATTAGGCATGCAACTAAAGATCCTTGAAAAAGAACAAACTGGAAATCACCAATTGAACATCAAATCAGAAAACATGAAAACCAAAGGTAAGACAAATAAAAATTAATGTAAAAACAAACTACTCTGCTAATAAATGTATGATCTGTTTTTATGAAAATCCAATAAGATATATAAACCACTGGTTAATTTCATTTAAAAAAAGAAATAAAACTCCCCAAATATCCAACATGAAAAACAAAAATATTAAAATCACAATGAAAAAGCAGTTAAAGGAAACATAAGGAAATATTTTGTTTAATTGAATGCCAAAAGATCTCATAATCTGAACAAAATTAATGAATATTTATGAAAATATGAATTTCCTTAATTAAAAGATCAGGAAATAGAAACCCTAAATAAGCCCATCTTAGAAAAATTAATATAAAAAGCTATTAATATACTCCTTAGGTAAAAAGCTTCCAGGGCCAAATGGGTTCATGGGTGAATTCTACCAAATACTTAAACAATTAATTCCAATATTATATAAATTATTTGGAAATATAGGTAATGGAGTCTTGCCAAACTCCTTTTATGACACAAACACAATGCTGATACCTAAACAAGGAAGAACTAAAAGAGAGAAAGAAAATCATAGACTAATTTTGATATAACTATTGATGCAGAAATTTTGAACAACATATTAATGAGGCAAATATAATAATATATCACAACGATTGTACACTATGACAAGGATTACACATTTATAACAAGAATGCAGAGTTGGTTCAATATTAGGAAAACTATCAACATGACTAACCATACCAATAAGAAAACCAATAGAAATCTTATCATTGTCTCAATAGATGATGAAAAAGCTTTTGACAAAACACAGCATTCATTCTTACTAAAAACATTAAAAAGCATAGCAATAAAGAGAGTGTTCCTTAAAATGACAAGAAGCATGTAGCTAAACCATCAGCCAACACTATTTCTAATGTACATAAACTAGAATTCTTCCCCAAAGGTCATCTTATTATTATTATTATTATTATTCAAGAGAGTACGAGAAATGTTAGTTATGGCAACACAAGAAGAAAAAGAAATTGAAGGAATTAAAACAGGCATTGAGGAAATACAACTATAAACTCAGTATAGATGATATGATGGTATACCTAGAGAACCTTCAATCATCAACTAAAAAATTTCTTATAATAATTAAGAACTTAAGCAAAGTTGCAGGATATTAGACAAACCAACATGAATCATCAACATTTCTTTTTTTTTTAATTAAAGCTTTTTATTTGTATAACATATGTATGGGTAGTTCCCCAACATTGATCTTTACAAAGCTTTCCAATACAAATTTTACCCCCAGTCCCCTCCCCTCCCCTAGATGGCAGGAAGTCCACTACATGTTAATAATGTTGAAATGCTTGAGAAGTTATGCAAGAAAAATCCTATCTACAAGAAAAAAAAAAAGAATCAGAGAAAGGTAACACAATGCAAGCAAATGTCAATAGAGATCATGAAAATGTTACATTTTGGTCCATATTTCATTTCCCTCTCTCTGGGTGTATATGGTTTTCTTC
>JAJPUD010011225.1:9051-27931 GCA_023553655.1 Myrmecobius fasciatus | reverse complement strand
CCCCAAACAATACTCCACCCTTTAGATCCCCTCCCCCGTTTTTACTCCTTTCCCCTGATTCTTCTATTTTCCCTTCTATTAGTTTGTCCCTTACTTTTCCTCCTTTCCCTCCCACTTCCCTCTAGCAACAGACAAGTTTCTATGTGAAATCAAATGTCTGATATATACTTTTAGAGCCCAACCTGATGAGAGTAAGATTTACACAATGCTCATCTCCCTCCCCTCTTTTTCTCAAATATATTAGGTTTTCTTTGCGTGTTCAAGTGATTTTACCTTGTTTTTACCTCCTTTTTTTTAGATCTTATTTTACCACTTTTCCCCCTCTTTTCCCCAGTATGACAACCTTTTCCCCTCTAGTTCTCTTTTTCATATTATCAAAGTAAAATCAAATTATACCCCCATTCTTTAAGGATACCCCTAGTAGAGATATAGTTCTCGAGAGTTCTTTCCTTTTTACCTTTTTACGCTTCTCTAGAGTTCTATGTTTGGAGGTCAAATTTTTTGTTCAGATCTGGTCTTTTCATTAGAAATAGGTGAAATTCTCCTGTATCATTAAATGACCATCTTCTTCCCTGGAAGATGATGCTCCTTCTAGCTGGATAGCTTATTCTTGGCTGTAATCCAAGTTCTTTTGCCTTTCAGAATATGTGATTCCAGGCCCTTCTATCCTTCAATGTGGAAGCTGACAGATACTGTGTAATTCTAATGACAGTTCCTCGGTATTTGAACTGTTTTTTTCTAGCAGCTTGTAATATCTTTTCCTTGGTGCGATAGTCCTGAAATTTGGCCACGATATTCCTTGGGGTTTTAATTTTGGTGTCTCTTTTCAGGAGGTGATCAGTGGATTCTTTCAATACCAACTTTGCCTTCTGATTCTAAAACATCAGGACACTTCTCTTTCATGATTTCCTGGAAGATAGCATCAAGGTTCTTTTTTTCATCGTGACTTTCAGGGAGTCCAATAATTCTTAGATCATCTCTCCTGGATCTTTTTTCCAAGTCATTTGTTTATCCTAGAAGAAATTTCTTATTTTCTTCTATTTTTTGTTCATTTTTTTGTTTTTGTTTGACTGATTCTTGAAGTCTTATTGAGTCATTCATTTCAATTTGTTCAATTTTAATTTTTAAGGTATTATTTCCTTCAGTTATCTTTTTTAGCTCCTTTTGTAACTGGCCAATTGAATTTTTTGGTTCATTGCATTCTTTTTCCATTTTACCAATTTTATTTTTCAGTGAATTGTTGTCTTTTTCCAATTCACTAATTTTATTTTTCAGTGAATTGATATCTTTTTCCAATTCACTATTTTTATTTTCTAGTGAGTTGGTGATTTTTTTCCAATTCACCAATTTTGTTTTTCAGTGAATTGTTGTCTTTTACCAATTCACTATTTTTATTTTCCAGTGAGTTGGCGACTTTTTCCCATTCACCAGACTTATTTTCCAATTTTTCACATCTCTGTTGCAGGGCGATGTTTCCTTCTTGCACTGCTCTCAGTTTATTTCCCCAATCTTCTTCTAGCTCTCCTTTGAGATTCTTTATGCAATCTTCCAGGTAAGCCTTCTGAAAGGGAGACCAGCTTAAGTCGACCTTTGTGGCTTTATCTGGGATTGTTTTCAGAATCTCAGGATCTGGGGACTGCTCTAGTTTCTCTCCGTAAAAGCTGTCTATGGTGAGAGCTCTCTTCTTCTTGCTCATTATGTTTAGCTGAGGTATCAGTCAACAGCAGGGAATTCTGCAGCCTCAGCAGCAGCCTCAGCAGCAGTAGCAGCAGCAGCAGGCAGGATTTCAATTTGGCCTGGGCCAGTTTGCCCAGTTGACTTCAGGTCTGGGGCTGATCTGGCTAGATCTGCACTAGGACCACACTTTCAGCTGCTCTCAATCCATCCTTTATCAAAGGTAGACCTGCCAAAGCACCAGCCCGCAAGCAGAGCAAAGTGGCCCAAGGGTCTCCCAGGGACTTTCTGGCAGCCTAAAATCTTCTGGTCCATCCCAGCCCCGGACTTGCACCCTGGCTGCGCACTGGTGTCTGAGTGCAGGGAGCTGCTCAATCCCCCGCCCGTCTAAAACTGACCTCAGAAGTTCTTTCAAAGTAGATATTTGATAGAAGGGCGTTGTAGTCTAAGTGTTTGGTGAAGCCCTCACTCCAGAATCAGTTCAGAGGCTCAGTTTGTCTGTGTCTGAGGGAAGGTCTCAGGAGCTTACAGAGAAAGCTGCCTGCAGTTCGCCATCTTGGCTTCGCCCCCAACATTTCTTTATATGATCAACAAAGCCTAGCAGCCAGGTAGAGAAATTCCATTTAAAATAAATGTAAACAATATAAAATACTTAGGAGTACACCACCAGGACGAATCCAGGAACTATATAAACACGATTACAAAACACTTTTCACACACATAACAATGGGAAACAATAGGAAAAATCAATTACTCATGGGTAGTCCAAGGCAATATAAAAAAAATGAAAATCCTGACTAAACTAATTTACTTATGTAGTGTCATACCAAACAAAACCCCAAAACATTATGAGATAAAGTTGGAAATAATAAGAAAAAAATCATCTGGAACAAAACAAGGTCTAACATATAAAAGGAATTATAAAAAATACAGGGAAAGGTGGTCTGGCAATAACAGATCTTAAACTACTTAAAGTCAAAAATTATAAAGCAGTTATCTTCAAATCTATCTGATTTTGACTAACAAAGAGAATGGTGTATCAGTGGAAAAAATTTGATATACAAGAAACAGTAGTGAATGACTATTGTAACCTATTAGCTGATAAATCCAAGAACCCCAGCTTCTGTGATAAGAAGAGTTCACTATTTGACAAGAACTACAGAGAAAACTAGAAAACAATAGGTCACAAATTGGGTACAGATCAACGGCTTACACCATGTACCAAGATAAGGTCAAAATGGACAAATTAGACACAGAATGAAATCATATTCAAATTAGATGAATAATGAGTAGTCTATCTCTCAGATCTATGTGGAAGGGAAGAATTCATGACCCAACAAGAAATAGAGGGAGTTACAAAATGCAAAATGCACCCTAGTGATCGTATTAAAATAAAAAGGTTTTATACAAACAAAATCAATGAAAACAAGATTAGAGAGAAAGCGGCAAAGCTGGGAAACAATCTTCACAGCAATTGTTTCTGATAAAGGACTCATTACTCAAATACATAGAAAATTGATTCAAATTCATAACACAAGTCATTCTGCAACTGATAAATGGTCAAAGGATATCAACAGGCAGTTTACAGATGAAGAAATCAAAGCTATTGATAAGCACATGAAGAATTGCTCTAAATCACTTTTAATTAGAGAAATGTAAATCAAAACAACTCTGAGGTATTGCCTCACACCTAATATGACAAAAAAAGGAAAGTGATAAATGTTGGAGAGTATGTGGGAAAACTGGGACACTAATGCATTGCTGGTACACTTGTGAATTTATCCAATCATTCTGGAGAGTAGTTTGGAATTATGCCCAAAGAGCAACTAAAATATACATAGCCTTTGATCCAGCAATACCACTACTAGGTCTGTATCCCAAAAGAGTCCACAAAAGGGAAAATAACTCTCATGTACAAAAATATTCACAATAGCCCTTTGTGTGGTGGCAAAGAATTATATATTGAGGGAATGTTCATCAATTGGGGGAATGCCTGCACAAACTGTAGTAGATGAATGTAAAGGGATACTATTTTGAAATAAGAAATTTCAGAAAAACCTTGAAAGACTTCTAGCAACTGATGCAAAATGAAATGACCAGAACCAAGAAAACACTGTACACAGCATCAGCAACACTGTGTGATGATCAGCTATGAATGACTTAGTTTTTTTCAGAAACACAATGATCCAAAAGATTCACAAAGGAAAACACTATCCATATTCAGATTAGGAAATGATGGACTCTAAATGCAGATGGAAGCATATCTTTTTCACTTGCCTTATTTTTTCATCTGTTTTATTTTTCCTCTTGATCTGCTTCTTTTACATCTGTGATTCATATGGAAACACATTTATGCCAATAATGCATGGATAAACTATATCAAACTACCTACCATCTTCATAAGAGGGAAGGAGAAGGGAGGGAAGAAGGGAGAAAAATTGGGAACCAAAATCTTGTGAAAATGAATGCTAAAAATTTTCTTGACATGTAACTGGGAAAAATATTAATTAAAGAAAATATAAAAGTAAACAAATCAAGCAAACAAGTACTTATTCAGTACCTATTATATGTTAGGTACTATACAAAAGCAAAGGAATACAAGTACAAAGAAAGAATTAATTTCTGCTTGTAAGGAGCTGGCATTTGTACCTAAAATATGGGGGAAATCATAGCACCAACTTCAAAGTGCTAGGAAAATAAAATAGGTATATAATACATACATATATACATATATATGTATATGTATATGTGTGTGTATATATACATGTATATATACACACACATATATATGGGTGTGTGTGTATGTATGTGTGTATGTAAGGTACTCTGTAAACTTTACAATAAACATTGACTTATTTAAAAAAAAGATATTTTCTGTGTAATAATCATCAATAATCCAGTGATGGATTATACATATCATGTAAAAAAGTTAAAGAAATGTAACTCTAACCCTACATATCTTAACAGAATTGGGGTTAACTATTGGTGTTCAAAAGCTCCCTGATTAAAAGAACTGAAAGATTAGTAGAAAAGTTGAGAATCTACAATATGTAAGAACTTGTGGAGATATGAATTTATTGCTACTGTCTTTCAGTATGACTTTATTTCTAAGGTCAAAGCAGATATTTACACTGGAAGAGCTACATTTTTTACATAAAATTTAAAAAGCTTTGCATGAACAAAATCCAAACAACTAGGATGAGAAGGGAAATATTAAAATCAGAGTAAATTTTTGCACAAATAATTGCTAATAAAATTATACACACAAATACTTTATATACAGACATGTGTATATACATACATATATATATATGTATTCTCACATACGTGTGTATACCTGATTTTGTGCATTGTGTTTGTTTAAGGATAGGTAAATGGTGTAACAGATGGAAAGACTCATTTTCCTGAGATCAAATCTGCCCTTAGGAAGATAAGTCTTCCCAACTACTATGCCATTTACCTATCCTTAAACATATACTATACATATGCATATATTTACTTGAGTTAGCTTATTCTCAGTGATCTGAAATTATCTTTCATACTACTATAGATCTTGGCTTTATGGTCTTATGTGTTTTTATTAATTATATATTCCACATATATGGAATTACTGAATCTTATGTTTCATAGTTATGGAATTATATATTATTTCCCATATATAATTAATAATTTTGTTAATTATAAGTACTATATATATGGAATTTTTATATATGTACATATATATACACACAGAGAGACTTAATTATAGAAAGAAAAAAAACTCAAAGCAATTTTTACAAAATTATATTTGCCAGAAGGGCTTTACTGAAAAAGAAAGGGGTGGGTGGAGAAAACTGACTATGTATATGTACAGTGTAAGAAGAAGTATAGCAACAGGGATGCCAACAAATGCACAGGAGATAAAACTGAAGGGAGTCCAAAAAATATATACATGCATTGATTCTGACGTCTATATAGCAAATGTACAAAGTACCAGTAATAATAAAAATAAACTAACAAATATGTGAAGTATCAAACACTCCCAAAATATTCTTGTCTCCCCTTCTCTCTCCCTCTATCCCTCTCTCCTCTATCTCCTCCTCTCTTTTCTATCATCATTTGCTGTTAACTTCTTTTAAAATTTAATGTTCTCTCAGTTCCTTCCCCTTTTGTCTCTCCCTTTCCCAGGGCTTCTTCCTGTTTCTCTACATTTCCACTGTCCCCAGTGGCCCATTCCCTCCACTCCAAAAAAAAATCCTCTCTCCTGACAATGCTCTAAATGACCTTTTACTTTATCTTGCTGGGAACTGGGCCTCAACCTCATTCCCCTTTCCTGCATTTCTCTATGTGTTATCTTCTCCCAGCAGAATGTTCAGCTTTCTGTGGGTGGGGTTATATTGCTTGAATTCAGTAAAGTATCTGGCACATAGTAAGTCCTTAAAAACTGCTCTGTCTACACATCTCTACCAGATTTCATGATATGAGACTCATGACTGGAATATGGTCCCAGAAAAATATATAGAATTTCAAAGAAATAGGAGAGAGACAGGCGGCATTGGAGTTGAAGACGTTTGTATATTACAAGCTGTATTCATGTGAAGAATCTCAGAAAACACATGAGAAAAACATGATGGACAGCATTGGAGCAAAGATCAATGAAAGCAGAAACAAAAGTAATACCAGCTGTCATTAAAACAGATTAGACAACCTAGATAGAAAGAAGTAGATAAAGAATCTGGAAAACAAAAACTACAATGTGGTTTATGGCCTCAGAAAAAGGAGAGTTTGGATTTATAGTTATGTGAAAAAATGCTCTAAATCACTATGTATCAGAGAAATGAAAATTTAAAAAACCCTAAGGTACCACCACACACCTCTCAGATTGACTAAGATGGCAGGAAAAAATAATGATAAATGTTGGAGGGAATGTGGGAAAACAGAGACACTAATGCACTGTTGGTAGAATTGTGAAATGATCCAAACATTCTGGAGACAGATTTGGAAGTATGTCCAAAGGGCTATCAAACTTTGCATACCCTTTGATACAATAGTCTCACTACTGGGTTTGTAGTACAAAAAAATCATTAACGAGGGAAAAGGACCTGCATGTGCAAAAAAGTTTGTAGAGCAGTTTTTGTGGTGGCAAGGAATTGGAAATTAAGTGGATGCCCATCAATTAGGGAATGGCTGAATGAGTTATGGTATATGAATGTAAAGGAATATTATTCTTCTACAAAAAATTGATGTGCAATCTAATTCATAAAAAGCCTGGAAAGACTTGCATGAACTGATGCTAAGGGAAGAGAGGAGAACCAAGAGAACATTGTACACAGTAAGAGCAAGATTATGTGATGATCAACTGTGATGGACTTGGCTTTTCTTAGCAATACCATAGCTCAAGACAATTCCAACAGATTTAGGATGGAAAATCCCACCCACAACCTGAGAGAGAACTATGGAGACTGAATGTGGATCGAAGCATAGTATTTTCATGTTTTGTTTGTTTGCTTTTTTCTTTTTCGTAGTTTTTTCCCCTTTGATCAGATTTTTCTCGAACAACATGACAAATGTGGAAATGTGTTTAAAATGATGACACATGATTAAATTATATCAGATTGCTTACTGTCTTGGGGAGGGAGGGAGCAAAAATTGGAACAAAAAGACTTAAAAAATGAATGTCAAAACTATCTTTACATGCATTTGAAAAATAAAACACCATTGAGGGAAAAATAAAATAAAATGCTCTAAACTCCAAAAAAATAAAGATAGAAAATTTGCTAAGCTTATTACAAAATTGTGAAGAAACAAGAGATAAAATGACAGTCAAAAGTAAAAAGGAAGGAATTTAAAGAAACAAGGGTGGAAACACTGATAACACATCAGTAAATTTAGGGTTTTTTTTTTAAATGTACAAAAAGTGGCTGCCCAATCAGGGAACAAGAGGATGCATGCAAAAGCATGGCACAGCTATCTGGAAAAGAAAACTTAGGACAACAAAAAGGATGGCGCTGCTTTTAAAGTTCTCTGAGGGAAAAGAGGATTACAATAGGTATGGGATCATTGTTCAGATCGCAGAGAGCTACTCAGCTTTTCCTTTTCTCCATGGTTGTTCATATTGTGTCTTCCTCATTAGAATATATGCCTCTTATGGTATACATTCAAATGTATTCAGCCATTCCCCAAGTGGTTTTCCCCAAGCCATTCCACTCAGTTTCCACTTCCTTGCCACTACAAAATGGGCTGCCATAAACATTTTTGCCCAGGTGGGTCATTTTCCTTTTTTATGATCTTTTTGTGATACAGACCCAGTGGAGACACTGCTGAATCAAAGAGCTGAGCTTTTGCATTTCTTTGTATGCCCAAGACTTAATGTGGGCCTGATGAAGAGGAACTGCTTAATAAATGCTTACTGGCTAATTTTTTTTCCTCTCCCACCCTTGGACTAGAAAAGGCAGCCCAAAAAATTTCTAAAAGAAAGCTGATATCCAAGATAGAGTGCAATAGTTAGATAGTGCAGCAGAGGAAGCACTGGGTCTAGAGTGAGGAAAACTCATTTTTCTGAGTTCAAATCTAGCCAAGTCACTTCCAACTCTGTGACCCTAGGCAAGCCACTTCACCTTACTCTCCCTTTCTGCCTGTACTATCAAAGAGAAAATAGAGATAATAATGACACTACCTTCTAAGGTTCTTGTGAGAATAAAATATGATAATCTTAGTACAGTACTTGGCATGGGGCATAGCACATAGAAAGCTCTATGTATAAATTCTGTTTCTTCTTCCTCTTCCTCCTCCTCACTCTTCCCCTTAGAATTATTATTATAAAATAATAAGATTACATAAGAGCATGTAGCTACTCTGCTGTGATAAGTCTAGGATATCAGGCTCAGATGATATCTTCAGTCTTTTAAAGAACTGGCAATTTGATTACTCAAGACTCTCAATGATCTTTGAGAGATCCTTAGAGAAAAGGAAATTGATCCCAGAATTGGATTAAGGGAAATTTCTTTTTATTATCCCATCCATCCCCACTCCCAACAAAAATAAGAGAATGGATTTTGTATGCCCTAAGGCAGTGAACTTGGATCTGTATTCTAGCCTAAATTCTAGACAATGTTATTTTTATTTATTTATTTTTTTTAAATTTTATTTTATTTGCAAAACCTATGTATGGGTAATTCTTCAACATTAACCCTTACATAGCTTTCTGTTACAGATTTTTCCCTCCAACTCCCCACCCCTCCCCTAGATGACAGGATATCCACTACGTGTTAATTATGTTAAAATATTTGGCAGATTGAATATATGTATACATATTTCCAAACTTATCATTGTTGTGCAAGAAAAATTGTATCTACACAGAAGACATATCAGATAAAGGAAACACAATGTAAGCAAACATCAATCAAGAGTATGAGAATGTTATGTTGTGGTCCACATTTCACATCCCTCTCTCTGGGTGTATATGGCTTTCTTCAGTGAACAATTGGAAGTGGTTTGAAACATTTCATTGTTGAAGAGAGCCATTAGACAATGTTATTAAATGGAGTGTTAAATAACATTGCAAAAAAGGAGAAAGGATTAAAACAAACTAGTATTGATCATCAAGAATAGGCCATTCCACAAAAACCTCATTTTCACTTTTACTGAAGTTGTTATAGAGAATAAGTAGAGTAAGCCCTAATAAAAATTAGTAGAATTTGGCAATAAGGTAATCTTCAGGAGAATAATTTCATTATAATGTTGAGGGTAGAAGCAAGATTACAATTTACCATGGATAAAGTCACCGGTAAGGGATTAGACAAATTGAGGGTAGGCTCTACTTTAGAGAAGATGGTCAGTAAAAAAAAAGACCTTTATTCTGATAGGCAACAAAGTTAAGAGAAATGTGTACTATTTCAAAAGAGGGGAGCAGATATTTAAAGATCCAAGAGCACAGTTGCGATGGAAGAGGCAGATGCTGGGAGCAGCAGCCCAGATGACTGATTGTTTTTGAAAAGAAAAGTGATAACTTATCCTCTGAGATCACAAAGAAGGGGGAAGTGAGCTGGCAAAGTAAAGATATCACAGGTAGAGAGAAGGGAAATCAAGGAGGTGCACTAAGTAGCTTCAACTTAATCAATTAAATAGGCAAAATCATCTTTTAAGAGTAATGTGCATGGATTGTAGATAGAAGTTTGAAGTTACATTAATATTAAAATATTTGGAATAGCCATTGTGGGAATTCAATAATAAGAGTTGTTTTGTTTCAGCATCACCACACTACAATGAAGAACTAGATGAAATTAAATAGTTTTATATGCGGTAGACCCAGTTCATATGTTGTAGAAAGCAGACAATGAAGATGACCCATGATAGGAAATTGGAGAATGACAAGGCCTTTGAGGGAGTGCTAAGTGTTAGTGACAAAATTGTTGAAATATCTAATAGAGGAGTCCAGGCTTGTCAGGGAAATAAGTAAAGCCAGAAACAGAATTGAGAAAATACGATTTAAAGACTGAAATCAAGGAGGAGAGAACCAGTTGAGTAAGCAGGAGGGAAAGAAAGAGGATGCCAAGTAGGTCAAAACCAAGTTGTAACATAGGAGTCAACAATATCTTACTATCAAACTGGAACCTCAGATCCCTGGCAAAGAAGCATGAAACATTCCAGACAAACTTAAGTTACATGAAAATCACCCTAACAAAGATGAAAAAAAAATTCCAGAGGAAATAATGTTTCACTAAAACCAAGAGAAATACCAGCAATCCACTCCATCCAGTGCAGGACTGAACAAGAAGCTTGGGGACGGTCTGAAAGGGGACTTTAACAATTAAGAGAAAACATAAGATTTAGAGAAGTGCCAGAGGTAAAGCCAGAAGCAAAGAGTGACTCTATAACAAATAAATGTAGAGCCTCAGGAAACAAAGAATGCAATCCCCATAAGTATAACAAGAGTTTATGTAAGATATGAAGTAAATGATTTTTTAAAAAAATAAAATTAGAGCTTTTAGGGAAAAGATGAAAGAAGAACAAATAGCATAAACAGAAATAGAAAATCTTATTCGAATGGAACAGATGGATATCTATGAGTCAGTAAGGCAATAGGAAATCTGTTAACAAAGTCTAAAGACTGAAAACTTCACTGGACTATATAAGGTATCTACATCAAAGAATTTCTCAAGGTGAGAATCAATACCATATGAAAACAGAACTTAAATTACTAAGAATAAAATGCAAATTCAAACAACTGAGATTTCTTGGACTGGCAGATGACAAAAACGTCAAATGACAGTTGCTGAAAGGACTATGGTAAGAAACTATACTAGTGTAGGCATAGTGTAAGTAGAGCTATATAATGGTCCAAATATTCTGGAAAGTCAACTGGTATGTCATAAAAGTCACAAAACTCTATAATGCCTTTGATCCATTAAAATCAGTAACAGACATGCCCAAAGAAGGTAAGACAAAGGAAAGGACACATATGCAGAAAACTAATAATGAGCGCATATTTGCTGCAGCAAAAAATACATATAGAGATATAGATATATCATGGCAACAAATATTATAATGGATTTGGAACTCAAAAATATAAAAAAAGTTAAAATTTTTACATATAATTGGGAAATTAACAAAATATTTTTTAAAAATGTGAGTTACATATCAAAGGAATACAGAAATTTCATAATGTGGAGTTGAGGAGGGAATGCATTTGAGGAATGGGGAAGAAAGTACTGAATGATTAACACAAAAGAAAGCAGAAGGAAGCTCACAAGGGAACACAGATGAGGACAGTTTTGTTAGCTATCATGCTAAATTTAATATACACTTTTAAAAATTGTCTTAAAAAGAATAGTCTTACATCCTTTTATCTCTTCTTTATATTCTTAAGTGCTAGTGCTACTCAGGTATATAATTTCAAAACAGTTTGAAACCTTCATGAGGGCAAGGAATATTATCTCCTTCAGGGTCCTTCAGACAGAAAAAATAGATAGAAACTAAACAGATTTGTTCAAATGAATGAAATTTATACTCAGAAAGGGGGAAATTTAAGTCTCCAGTTTAAGGTCTTAGAAAGTGCCAAGCATTTTTTTAAGAGTTCAAAAATCATTTCTAAGTTGCTGGCAAGTTCCAAAAATATTTACTGTGAAGAGTCAGGGTCATATTTTGATTAATTTCCAGAGGTGACTATTACTTGTAAGCTCAGGTACCCAAAGAAGCAGTCAATCAAAGAATTGGTACTTGTTTTATGGTCGACCGTTTCTTTCTCTGCAAAGTCTCTCCTTTGTTTCATAGAGCCAACATTTCTGATGATGACATTTTCATATATATATATATATATTAACTATAATAAATTCAAAAAATGATTTGCTTTCCCAGAGCTGGATTACTCATTTTATAAACATTAGGTAAAAATAACAATTATTTGGGCAGTGCAGGTTTTAGGGGACTGCTGTCTATGAGAGGATGCTGTGATATACAGTTTATTCTAAGGGGGGGAGAAGAGGGAATTTTATCAAACCTCTGGAGCTATTCAACCTGTTCCGTTTCTTTGAATAGATGAGCAGCTACCATTTGGAGCTCTTTATTTTATCTGGTTTGGTTTTTAACTGCTTAGGAGTATAAGGAAAAAAAGAAAATCAAGGAGACCAACAGTGATAGCCCTGGCAGATTTCTTCAGCTTGACAGCTATTCTAAACACCTTGTGCAGTCTTCTGGGAATAGGTATTTGATTGACAGGTATCCTGTTGACATGAGAGTGGAATGGGGCAGCACTGACAGCCACTCTTCCACTAGCTGATGCTTCAAGTTCATGACTAGTTAATGCTCCAAACGAAAGCAGGAGGCTATGTAAGCGTATAGAAGGCTGGCGGATATGAGTGGCAGGACTGATTTTTCAATGAACAAATCAGAATTGATCAAATGCAAATGATTTCTATCCCTCTTAAAGTCATCAATCACCTTAGGAGGGCATTGCTGTCATTGCTCAAAACACTTCCTTTCAAATTATCTTCAGAGTTTCCTGGCTTAGTTTTTGAATATCTCTAATAGTTGAGAATCTGTACCCTTTGGAGGCAAAATCAGTTTGTAATAGGCAAGAACACTTTGAAGCTAGTTGAGTGCACCTAGTCCCCATACATCTGGTGAAAACTTACTCAATGTTCCAGGTCTCCTTCAAATACTACCTCCACCACGAATCTTTCCCTGATACACAGAGTGATATCCAATGCCTGAAGAAAGGCACTGAGGGGAAAATGCTCCACCTTGAAAGGCAGTCCATTCAGGCTTCAGATGGCCCAGGATATTAAGAAGTTTCTCCTTATACCCACACTAGCTTTTCCTAAATGTAACTATCACCAATTGCTCCTAATACTATGCTTTACAATGAAGCAAAAATAATTCAATGCCCCTTTGACATAACAACCCTTGAAATAACAAGAAATCCTATATACTTTTAATGTATGCACTGGTGACAACTTATTGGAGATCTTTTAAGGCTAAATTAAGCACTAATGAGTCAAATGTTTTTATGTATTAATCAAAAAATAAGCAAAATATCATCTTCTATTCTCTGCCAAACTCACTATACTATGGAACCATAAATATGTAGTGAAATGGACTTCTTTTAAAAAGTATCTGCCAGATTGTTCATCTTTCCTCTTCCCTTTTTATCAAGAACTCCTTCAAATTACATGCAAATCATTTTCAAAAAACATTTTTTTAGAAATGAGGAAGTAGCCAAGTAGGTCCATAAAGCACAGGGTATATGTCTGGTACACAGTATATAGGCATGAGTTGAATGAATGAGTGCATGAATGAATGAATGAATGAATGGATATTTTCTTAATCACCTTTTAATTTTTTGCATGTTTTTTTCCAGTGATTTTGGTATCAAATACTTTGAAAATTGATGCTCCAATACATGCAAAATTATGCCCCTGTACAGATTTCTTCTGCGTACTTGATCCAGCAGTTGTGTCTTCATCATAGATATCTTTCACATACATAATATACTGAGGACTAAAGGAGTTGATTACAAATCTCTTGGTTCCATCAACATTGATAATGAATAACACTTGTTACAAAAACTCTGAGAGATTTGTTCATTTTTCATGTGATTATTACTTCCTTTCTAAGCAATTTGGAGATATAATTGAGATATTTTCTATTACTATACATTGGTCTCATGCCAAACTTTCTGAAGACTTCTTTTCTCCCCTCCAATACTCTTTGCTGTGTTGTGAAATTGATGAAGTCCTGGTTAACTAGGTGGGGTTGGCAGAGAAAGCCTGAAGTACTGATAAGATTAGAATAGTCCCTAAGGCAAGCAGGGAAGGATACTGAGGAGGATTAGTTCAACATTATAGTCTCATCTCTGTAGAGATCTTGAGAAACCATACCAAACTGTATCCAATCAGAAAGCCAAGTTAAGATGTCAAAACCACTAAGTTAAATTTCCCTTAGTTCATGTCCTATGACATCTTTGCTGAATCCCTATTGAGGTTAGCCTGTCCAAAGCATTCTGCCTCACGGTGTTTTCTCTTCAATCTCTCCCTCGTGCTTCATGGTGTCTTTCCTGTCTCCCTCCCCCATGCCTCATGGTATCTTTATCCTTATAGCTAAGTAATTCTTCTATACTGCTAAACTCCTCTATGGATTTAGCCTGCCAGTTAATGACATACTGCCACCTCACAGCATAATCCCTTTCTTCTGGTTAATTATGAGTCTCACTGGGGAATTTCTCTTTTCCATTATTAAATGTTAAAACCCCTTTCCTTGCTAACTATGTACTCTCCCAAATCTATTTCTTATTTCCCATTCCTGGTGTCTATTTTACTTCTTCATTTTGTACATAGACTCTTCTCAAAAATAAAAGTATCATTTAGCAAGGAGGAGGTCACTGTGAATTCTTCATATATGGATTGCTATAAAACCCCATCATTTGGTGACAATCCCGAACACGTGGTAATGGACCTCAATCTCATCAAAATGATACTGCTGGGCAGAGCCAAGATGGCAAACTGCAGACAGCATTCTCTGTGAGCTCCTGAGACCTTCCCTCAGACCCAGACAAATCGAGCCTCTGAACTGGTTCTGGAGTGAGGGCTCCACCAAACACTTGGAGTACAATGCACTTCTATCAAAAATCTACTTTGAAAAATCTCTGGAGAAGGTCAGTCTCAGGGGAATCGGCAGCTGGTCGCGATCAGACGCCAGGGCACAGCCGGGCCGGAAGTCAGAGCTGCAACAGAGTGGCGGATTTTAGGCACCCAGGCAGTCCCTGGGAGACACCCGGGCCACTTTGCACCACTTGCGGGCAGGTGCTTTGACAGACCTTGAGAGCAGCTGGGTCCTAGTGCGGATCTAGGTGACGAGCCTCGTACTGGAAGTCAACTCAGCAAACTGCCCAAGGCAAAGTGAAATGGCTGCAGAATTCCCTGCTGGTCATTCAAACTGCGGCTCTGAAATGGCTGTAGAATTCCGTGTTAGTGATTCAGACCTCAGCTCAAAAACATGAGCAAGAAGCAGAAGAGAGCTCTCACCATAGACAAATTTACAGAGAGAAAATAGGGCAGACCCCAGATTCTGAGGCTCCTAAATGGAATGCAACACCAGATGAAGCCACAAAAGCAGACATGAGCTGGTCCCTGTTTCAGAAGGCTTAGCTGGAAGATTGCATAAAGAATCTCAAAAGAGAGCTAGAAGAAAAATGGGGAAATGTATTGAGATCAGTACAAGAAGAAAAAAATGCCCTGCAACAGAGATGTGAAAAACTGGGGGAAAAAAAGACTGGTGAATTGGAAAAAAAAACAACAATTCACTGAAAAACAAAATTGGTAAATTGGAAAAAGACAACAATTCACTGAAAAACAAAATTGGTGAATTGGAAAAAAACCACCAATTCACTGGAAAATAAAAATGGTGAATTGGAAAAAGACAAAAATTCACTGAAAAATTAAAATGGAAAAATGGAAAAAGAATGCAATGAACCAAAAGATTCAATTGGCCAGTTACAAAAAGAGCTAAAAAAGATAACTGAAGGAAATAATACCTTAAAAGTTAAAATTGAACAAATAGAAGCAAATGACTCAATAAGACTTCAAGAATGAGTCAAAAAAAAACCCCAAAAATGAAAAAAAATAGAAGGAAATATGAAATATCTCCTAGGAAAAACAACCCACTTGGAAAAAAGATCCAGGAGAGACAATCTAAGGATTATCAGACTCCCTGAAAGCCACGTTGAAAAAAAGAACCTTGATGCCATCTTCCAGGAAATCATGAAAGAGAATTGCCCTGATGTTTTAGAATCAGAAGGCAAAGTTGGCATTGAAAGAATTCACCGATCACCTCCTGAAAGAGACCCCAAAATTAAAACCCCAAGGAATATTGTGGCCAAATTTCAGGACTATCGCGCCAAGGAAAGGATATTGCAAGCAGCTAGAAAGAAATAGTTCAAATACCGAGGAACTATAATAAGAATTAGACAAGATCTGTCAGCTTCCACATTAAAGGATTGAAGGGCCTGGATTCAGATATTCCAAAAGGCAAAAGAACTTGGATTACAGGCAAGAAGAAGTTATCCAGCTAGAATGAGCAACATCTTCCAGGGAAGAAGATGGTCATTCAATGATACAGGAGAATTTCACCTATTTCTAATGAAAAGACCATATCTGAACAAAAACATTGACCTCCAAATAGAGAACTCAAGAGAAGCATAAAAAGGTAAAAAGGAAAGAACTCTTGAGAACTATATTTCTACCATGGGTATCCTTAAAGAATGGGGATATAATTTGATTTTTCTTTGATAATAATGGAAAAGAAATTAGAGGTGGAAGGGATACCATACTGGAAAAAAAGGGGGGAAAGGAGGCAAAATAAAGTAAAAATAAAGGAGGTAAATAAGGCAAAATCTCATAAACAGACATAGAAGATCTAATATAATTGAGGGAAAGAAGGGAGGGTGATGAGTATTATGTAAACCTTACTCTCATTAGATTGGGCTCTAAGAGAGTATATCAGTCACATTTGGCTTCAAAGAAAGGCCTAACCCTCCTTATGGGAATGTGGGAGGGAAAGGAGGAAAGGAAAGGTATAAACTAAGAGAAGGATTAGGGGAAAGGTGTAAAGGGGAGGAAGGGGTTATAAAGGGGGGAGGACTGTTGGAGGGATGTGGTCATCAAAAATAAACGACTGGGGAGGGGGGAAGGGAGAGAGGGGAAAGGGAAGAGAAAATCATAACTCTGGGTAAATAAAATGGCAGTAAATACAGATATAGTTATTTTAACTGTGAATGTGAATGGGATGAACTCTCCCATAAAATGAAAGTGGGTAGCAGACTGGATTAAAAGCCAGAATCCTACAATATGTTGTTTACAAGAAACACATCTAAAACATAGAGATACATACACAGTGAAGGTAAAGGGCTGGAGCAGAATCTTCTATGCTTCTATACAAACTATTTGAGAATATAGGGACAGAAGATGTACTAACAAATTCCTTCTATGACACAAATATGATGCTGACACCTAAACCAGGTAGGGAGAAAATTGAGAAAAAAAGTATAGACCCATTTCCCTAATGAATATTGATGCAAAAATTTTAAATAAGATTTTAGCAATGAGATTACAAAAAGTTATCCCCAGGATAATACACCATGATCAAGTAGGATTTATACCAGGAATGCAGGGCTGGTTCAATATTATGGAAAGTATTAGCATAATCAATTATATTAATAACCAAATTAACAAAAACCATATGATTATCTCAATAGATTCAGAAAAAGCCTTTGATAAAATCCAACACCCATTCCTATTAAAAACACTGGAGAGTATAGGAATAAATGGGCTTTTCCTTAAAATGATTAGTAGCATCTACTTGAAACCATCAGCAAGCATCATATGTAATGCAGACAAACTAGAACCATTCCCAATAAAATCAGGAGTGAAACAAGGCTGCCCACTGTCACCATTATTATTTAGTATTGTCTTAGAAATGTTAGCTTTGGCAGTAAGAAAAGAAAAAGAGATTAAATGAATTAGAGTAGGTAATGAAGAAACCAAATTATCACTCTTTGCAGATGACATGATGGTATACTTAGAGAACCCTAGAGACTCAACTAAAAAACTACTACAAACAATTCACAACTTTAGCAAACTTGCAGGATACAAAATAAACCCACATAAATCATCAGAATTTTTATATGTTACCAATAAAGTTCAGCAGCAAGAGATACAAAAAGAAATTCCATTCAAAATACCTATTGATAGTATAAAATATTTGGGAATTTATCTACCAAGGGAAAGTCAGGAATTATATGAACTAAACTACAAAACACTTTCCACACAAATAAAATCAGACCTAGTCAATTGGAAAAACATGAAATGCTCATGGGTAGGCCGAGCAAATATAATAAAAATGACAATACTACCCAAACTAATTTACTTATTTAGTGCCATACCAATCAAACTCCCAAGAAATTATCTTACAGATCTAGAAAAAATAGTAGCAAAATTCATTTGGAAGAACAAAAGGTCAAGAGTTTCAAGAGAATTAATGAAAAAAAAAGACTGATGATGGTAGACTTGCTGTACCAGATCTAAAACTATATTACAAAGCAGTGGTCATCAAAACCATTTGGTACTGGCTAAGAAATAGAGTAGTCGATCAGTGGAATAGGATAGAATCACAAGACAAACTAGGCAATAACTATAGCAATTTAGTGTTTGGTAAACCCAAAGACCCCAGCCTCTGGGATAAGTACTCACTATTTGACAAAAACTGCTGGGAAAATTGGAAACTAGTGTGGAAGAAATTAGGGCTTGATCCACATCTAACACCACATACCAAGATATGATCTAAATGGGTTCATGATCTGGATATAAAGAGTGATAATATAAGTAAATTAGAGGAATGTAATATAGTTTACCTCTCAGACCTATGGAGATGGAATAAATTTATGTCCAAAGAAGAACTGGAACTCTTAATTGAAAACCAGATAGATAACTTTGACTATATTAAGTTAAAAAGTTTTTGTACAAAGAAAATCAATGCAGTCAAGATTTGGAGGGAAGCAATAAATTGGGAAATCATCTTTACATTTAAGGGTTCTGACAAAGGTGTCTCATCTCTAAAATATATAGAGAATTGTCTTATATTTATAAGAATTCAAGCCATTCTCCTATTGATAAATGGTCAAAGGATATGAACAGACAATTTTCAGAGGATGAAATTAAAACTATTTGTAGTCATA
>JAJPUD010011224.1:18749-55861 GCA_023553655.1 Myrmecobius fasciatus | reverse complement strand
ATTTTAAGGAAAAGCCCATTTATTCCTATACTCTCTAGTGTTTTTAATAGGAAAGGGTGTTGGATTTTATCGAAGGCTTTTTCTGCATCTATTGAAATAATCATATGGTTTTTGTTAGTTTGGTTATTAATATAATTAATTATGCTGATAGTTTTCCTAATATTGAACCAGCCCTGCATTCCTGGTATAAATCCTACTTGGTCATAGTGTACTATCCTGGGGATGACTTTCTGTAATCTCATTGCTAATATCTTATTTGAAATTTTTGCATCAATATTCATTAGGGAAATTGGTTTATAGTTTTCTTTCTCTGTTTTCACCCTAGCTGGTTTAGCTATCAGCACCATATCGGTCTCATAGAAGGATTCTGGCAGTATATCTTCTGTCCCTATTTTCTCAAATAGTTTGTGTAGTATTGGAATTAATTGTTCTTTGAATGTTTGGTAGAATTCACTTGTAAATCCATCTGGCCCTGGAGATTTTTTCTTAGGGAGTTGGTTAATAGCTTGTTCTATTTCTTTTTCTAATATGGGGCTATTTAAATAGTTTATATCCTCTTCTGTTAACCTGGGCAATCTATATTTTTGTAGATATTCCTCCATTTCATTTAAATGATCAAACTTACTGGCATAAAGTTGGGCAAAGTAACTCCTAATTATTGCTCTAATTTCCTCTTCATTGGAGGAAAGTTCTCCCTTATCATTCTTGAGACTAACAATTTGATTTTCCTCTTTCCTTTTTCTTATCAAATTAACTAAAGGCTTATCTATTTTGTTAGTTTTTTCATAGAACCAACTCTTAGTTTTGTTTATTAATTCAATAGTTTTCTTATTTTCAATTTTATTAATTTCTCCTTTTACTTTTAGAATTTCCAATTTGGTATTTAATTGAGGGTTTTTAATTTGTTCTTTTTCTAGTTTTTTTTAATAATAAGCCCAATTCGTTGATCTTTTCTTTCTCTATTTTATGCAAGTAAGCATCTAAAGATATAAAATTGCCCCTTATAACCGCTTTAGCCGTATCCCACAAATTTTGGTATGTTGTCTCCTTATTGTCATTCTCCTGGATGAAATTATTGATTGTGTCTATGATTTGCTCTTTCACCCATTCATTTTTCAGGATTAGATTATTTAATTTCCAATTAACTTTTGGTCTATTTTCTCCTGGCCTTATATTGCATGTGATTTTTATTGCATCATGATCTGAAAAGGATGCATTTACTATTTCTGCCTTTCTGCATTGTATTTTGAGGTTTTTATGCCCCAACACATGGTCAATTTTTGTATAGGTTCCATGGACTGCTGAGAAAAAATAAACTCCCTACTGTCTCCATTCAACTTTCTCCATAGATCTGTCATACCTAACTTTTCTAACAATTGGTTTATCTCCCTAGTTTCTTTCTTGTTTGTTTTGTGGTTTGATTTATCTAATTCTGAGAGAGCAAGGTTGAGATCCCCCACTAGTATTGTTTGGCTGTCTATTTCTTCTTGCATCTCTCTTAATTTCTCCCCTAGGAATTTGTGTGCTATTGCACTTGGTGCATATATATTTAGTATAGATATTGCTACATTATCTATGGTACCCTTTAATAAAATATAGTTTTCTTCCTTATCTGTTTGATTAGATCTATCTTGGCTTTTACTTGATCTGAGATAAGGATTGCTACCCATGCTTTTTTTTGTTCACCTGAAGCATAATATTTTCTGCTCCAGCTTTTTACCTTCATCCTATATGTGTCCCTATGTTTTAGATGTGTTTCTTGTGGACAATATATTGTGGGATTCTGGTTTTTAATACAGTCTGCTATCTGCTTCCGCTTTATGGGAGAGTTCATCCCATTCACATTCACAGTTAGAATAACTAATTCTTTATTTCCTGCCATCTTATTTGCCCAAGTTATGTTTTCCCCTTTCCTTTCCCCTTTCTCCCTTCCCCCCTCCTCAGTACTTTGCTTTTGATGACCCCCTCCCCCAAACAATACTCCACCCTTTAGATCCCCTCCCCCTGTTTTTACTCCTTTCCCCTGATTCTTCTATTTTCCCTTCTATTAGTTTGTCCCTTATTTTTCCTCCTTTCCCTCCCACTTCCCTCTAGCAACAGACAAGTTTCTATGTGAAATCAAATGTCTGATATACACTTTTAGAGCCCAACCTGATGAGATTTCGATTTATACAATGCTCATCTCCCTCCCCTCTTTCTCTAAATTATATTAGGTTTTCTTTGCCTCTTCAAGTGATTTTACCTTGTTTTTACCTCCTTTTTTTTAGATCTTATTTTACCACTTTTTCCCTCTTTTCCCCAGTATGACAACTTTTTCCCCTCTAGTTCTCTTTTTCATATTATCAAATAATATCTAGTTAATTATACCCCTAAATTTTAAGTATCCCCCTAGTAAAAATAAAGTTCTCAAGAGTCCTTTCCTTTTTACCTTTTTATGCATCTCTTGAGTTCTGTGTTTGAATGTCGAATTTTTTGTTCAGATCCGGTCTTTTCATTAGAAATAGGTGAAATTCATCTATATCATTGAATGACTATCTTCTTCCCTGGAGGATAATGCTCATTCTACCTGGATAGGTTATTCTTGGTTGTAATCCAAGTTCCTTTGCCCTTCGGAATATCTGGTTCCGGGCCCTTCAATTCTTCAGTGTGGAGGCTGACAGATCCTGTGTGATTCTAATTATTGATCCTTGGTATTTGAATTGTTTCTTTCTAGCTGCTAGCAGAATCTGTTCCTTGGTGCTATAGTCCTGAAATTTAGCCACGATATTCCTTGGGGTCTTAATTTTGGGGTCTCTTTCAGGAGGTAATCGGTGAATTCTTTCAATGGTGATTTTGCCCTTTGATTCTACAATCTCAGGGCAGTTTTCTTTCAGGATTTCCTTGAAGATAGTGTTTAGATTCTTTTTTTCATCATGGCTTTCAGGAAGTCCAATAATCCTTAGATTGTCTCTCCTAGATCTATTTTCCAAGTCAGTTGTTTTTCGTAGGAGATATTTCATATTTTCTTCTAATTTTTCATTTTTTTGTTTTTGTTTGATTCTTCAAATCTTAGTGAGTCATTCACTTGCATTTGTTCAATTCTTATTTTTAAAGTGTTATTTTCTTCAGTTACCTTTTTAAGCTCCTTTTGTAACTGGCCAATTTGTTCATTGCACTCTTTTTCCACTTCACTAATTTTATTTTTCAATAAATTGGTGTCTTTTTCATATCTCTTTTGCAGGGCATCATATCCTTCTTGCAAGATACTGTATCCTTCTTGCACTGATTTCAGTTTATTTTCCCATTTATCTTCCAGCTCTCTTTTGAGGTTCTTTATGCAATCTTCCAGAAAGGCCTTTTGAAAAGGGGACCAGTGATGGTCCTTGCTGATTTTCTCTGGAGTTTTGTCTAAAGGAACCTCTGGATCTGGGGTGATCACTTCTTTTTCTTTATAAAAGCTGTCTAAGGTGAGAGCTCTCTTTTGCTTCTTCATTTTTTTTTAAAGACAGCGTGGATATCTCTTTAAGGCAGGGGAAAAAAAACGGCGGCTGAAAAGCCTTGCCCTGGGGCACTTAGGCGAGTTGACTTAAGGTGCTGGGCCGGTGGGGTCTAGGACTAAGTCCAAATTACTCCTTAAACAAGGCAAGTCTGCCAGAACACCTGCCCCCAATCAGGGCAGAGTGTCCCGAGTGCCTCAGATAAACTCCAGGTGTTTGGAATTTGGAGTTTGGAGTTTGGAATTTCTGCCAAGATGAGCTGAGCTGAGTCCCACCCTCACTTCCGGCCTACACAAGAATCGTCTATTTATCTCTCTGTCCGAGTCCGACTAACCTGATATGAAGTTATCCAGAGAGCAGTGTCCAAATATTTCTGAGTTCGTTTACTTGAAGATCAGTTCAGAGGCTTATTTTATTGTTGATTTGAGAGAAGATCGGAGGAGAGGCAGGAAGTCACCTTTTCACTCTGCCATCCTGGCTCTGCCCCTCTATTTTTATTTTCTTAAACTGGAATACTTAGTAAGTAGTTGAAATCAAAGATAAATGAGGGGGTTGGTAAGAAAGATTCTAGCCATTCTTATACATTCTTATATCTTAACTGAAAATACTTCTGGATATAATCTTTGAAAAATTATGTGGAATTTGAGGAGTGTTAAAGGACCAAAGATAAATGTTGCTTCAGTCTTAAAAAAGAAGTTCCTAACAAAATTCTAATATTATTTAAGTCATTACTTATAAAAATAAATGTTGCCTAAAGTACACAATGGATTTATCAATAATAGGACATGCCAAACTAACTTCACTTTTTTTTTTTTAGGAATCCTTTCATGTTGCCAATCTGGTAAATTCTGGGAAAAAATCCCATAGGTATAATACACCTGAATTTGAACATAACATATTACAAAGTTTTGAATGTATTTCTTATTGACCAGAGGGGAAAAAGTGGATTAGGTAAAAACTGGTCAAATAGATCCTATGCTAAAACCTAAAGAAAATCACAGGCATATGTTCTTGGTTCTTTCTCAATATTTCTATCAATGATATAGATAAAAGCAAAGCTGACATGCTTATTAAATTAGTTGTATCCTCAATTCTTGCATGGATAATTAACATATCTGATGACAAAACAAGGATTCAAAAAGATCTTATTTATTTAGCTAGAAGAATTAGTCAACGCCTAGGAAATTAAATAAGAAAATAAAAGTTCTGTACTTGATTTTGAAAAATAAACTGCACAAGTATAGAATAGAGTTTATGCACAAGTATAGAATAGAGTTTATGCATAAAAAGTCTGAATTTTTTCCATTACAAGTCTTTATGACTTGTCAGTGTAACCCGTAAACCAAAAACCTGATGTGATTCTATACCATGTAAATACCAAATAAATATACATCCTATATCACTAGCTGAAGAAACTGGAGATATTTTGTCTGGAGAAGAGAAGACTTAATGTGAGTGTGGGGGGACATAATAGATTTCCTCAAGTATTTGAAGGGCTAATGTGGAAGAGAGAGAAAAAAAAACAAGAGTAATGGGTAAAAGTTTTAAGAGAAAGATTTGGGTTTGATATAAGGAGATGCTTCCTAACAATTGAAAGTTTCAGAGAAAGAATTGTTAAATTAAGAGTGCATAGAATTATGTGTGTGTGTATGTGTATATACGCCCACCCAGATTTGTGTCTAATGGTTTCCATCTCTAGGATAGGGGGAGGGAAGAAAAGAAAAAAAAGTTATGCAATAACAATTATATTTAAAAGGAATGGAAAATTGTTCATAACAGATCTTCAGTCATGCACAATCACCTTTTAAAAATTCTACTGTGTTATGGAAATACTTGAAATTCATGAAATATATACATATATATATATACACATACATACATACATACATGTATATATACATATATATATTTATATATACACATGTATATATAAGTATGTAGGCTGCATCTGGGTGTGTTGGATTCCCCTCACTGTATATTTTCTTTTTTTCAATTCAACAGCCATTTTAAGTGACTACTATGTGTCAGACACCATGTAAAATATGGTAAAATAACACTATTTATTGAAATAAAGTATCCCCTGCTCTCAAAAAGCTTTCATTCTATTGCAAGGATACACATAAACAAATACAGATTGTGTACAAAGTACACAGAATCATTTTGAAGAACATTAGAGAACTAAAACTCAGGGAAGGAAAGATTAGAAGAGGGTTCATATTAGATATAGGACCTTAACTGTTCTTTGAAGCAAGCTAGGGATTCCAAGGAATGGAAGTTGGAAAGGGAGTCCATTGTAGACTTGGGGAACCAACTGTTCAAAGACATTGAGCATCAAAGAGAAAGAGAGCATCCATCATGCACAGGGAATTACTTGAGGTTGTTTTGAAAGGAATGATGAGTTTGTAAAGGGCTGTAAGATGAAAACATAAAGACTAATCTCATAGGTCCTCAGTGCATATCTTGAAATAGAGGCTGGATGTCCATATGTCACAGTTGTCATAGCAGTACTTGCTCAGGCACAGCTTGGATGTGATGACTTTTGATATTAGTTCTGCCTCTGATTCTGCTCATTTATGATGATGTAAGTGAATGGTTTTATATGTTGGCTCATTTGTTACAATATCATGAGAAGCATTTCCAAACACTGTCTTAAGAAGGCATTTAGCATCACAAAACAGAAATGTAAATTAATTCTAGGGATTGTTTACCTACCAAAAATATGTATTTAAACTATTTTCTTAAGGAAACCCTTATGCCCAGTCTTTGAAATCTGTTGTATGTGTTCTCTCTCTCTCTGTCTGTCTCTCCCCATCTATATCTCTCTGTATATCTGTCTCGCTCTCTCTCTCACTCTCTCTCTCTGTTTCTCTCCATCTATCTATAATATTTGTAAAGTACTTCACAAGCTTTACATATCTACATACTTATACATATGTATGATATACATTTATATACTTTTATTGTTATCCCTTTGAATATTATCATTATGATGGATATTATGTTATCAGTAACTTAATATAATTTAACTGGGTGCTGATAATGACCTGTGAACTTTTAAAAAAATCTTTCTACCTATCTCTAGAGATGATCGCAGGATGAGATCTCTCAACTAAATGATATACTTTTTGAATCTGCATGTGATCTAATATGATTCAGAGCTCCTGGTACTGTCTCTTGAATATAATAGGTTCTCACTAGCTCTTCTTTAATTAATTTAATGAATCCCTGTCAATAAATTAATGTATTAATTTATTGTATTAATGTATATATTATTATATGAAGGAATTGATATTTTTACCTTCTTTGTCTAATCACAAATGGGCTCTAGTAGTCCTTATAATTTTATCCTCAAACTTCCTCTTTCTAGACATGATTGCAAATGTTGAAGATAAATTAGCAAGCGTGGCACTCAGTAAATTGTGGAAGGAGAGACCATAAATCTTTATTATATATGTCCAGCTGAGTCTCCTATTCTCTTGAAAAGAAGTTAAGAACATTTATCTATGATAGATTTTCCCTGTACACATCAATAATTTCTCTGCCAACTTCCTTCAGAAGAAAAGAAATCCTTGGAACATCCCTGCTATCCCTCCAGACTGTTGTTCAGTCATCTCTGATTCTTCATGACCCTATTTGGGGTTTTCTTGGCAATGATACTAGAGTGGTTTGCCATTTCTATCTCTAGCTCATTTTACAGATGAAGAGACTGAAGCAAATAGGGTTATGTGATTTGCTCAAAGTCATACAGTTAGAAAGTATCTGAGGTTAGATTTGAACTCAGATCTTCCTGCCTCTAGATCCAATGATATATTTACTGTGCCACTTAGTTGTCCAAGAATGAAATAGAAAGTTTCTATCACAAAGAGGTGAAATGAGTATTATTATTGCTAGAAAAGGAAGCCTATCCTTTCTCCTCTATAATACAGATTTTCTAGTGACCAGTTTACTGTTGGTGCTGAATAATTGCTTTAGAATAATCATGTAAAAATAATCAAGTAAAATAGAATTTTAAAGTTAAAATTAGCCTTAGAGGTCATTAAGTCCAGTCCTCTTATTCTATACTTATTCTACTGAAGGTCATACTTAGAAACATAAAACATTAATGTTTGAAGAGTCCTTTCAATCTATATCAGATGCTTTCTGTTTCATCAAGCTTTCCTTGTTACTGCTCCATTGCTTTACTTTCATATGACCTTTTAACATTAAACAAAACAAAACAAAACAAAAAAAAAACCCCCAAAACCTGTTCTTTGTAATGACTGTATTCTAATTTGTGTAATACTTATTTATGCAATTGTCTCCTTTCTCAGGTAGGTTTATGAAGGGTAATGCATGTCTTATCATTTGTTTTCTCTTTTCTTCCATAATTCAGCCAAGTATAAGCAATTAATAGATATTGAAAGTGGATGAAGGAGTAAAGAAAGAAAATAAAGAAGGGAGAAAGGAAGAGAAGAATGAAAGAATGAGGAAAAATAATGAAAAGGAAAAAAAGGAGAAACAGGGAGGAAGAAAGCAATTTTTTACTTCCTACAATTTCTAAATTTAGAAAGGATAAAAAAATTTTCTGATTATCTAATAAGAATTAAAGTTCCTGGGGGGGGGGAAGGGGAGAGGGTGTTTATACCTAGCAGGTGAATATGACTTAGAGTTTTTAATATGATTGGACAGGTGAGTTTGGTAGTTTTCCTCAAGTATTGCTGCTAGGAGAGACAGAGTACTTTATGAACCTGGGAAGAAATGTGTAAGAGAGAGGGCATTCTAGGAGAAGTAAAGCTGTTTACTAAAATAAATTATTTGGGTGGAACAAGGGGGCCCTTTAATGGGCAACGGAGAGCCATTTCAAAGAATAGAATTGTAGAGTTCAGAGAGTGTCAGGAATTTTGTTTGTTTATTTCAGGCAACTAGATTGTTGAAACCCATATATGCTAGGTTAAATGTGCTAAAAAGTTGGTACTAATTACAATAAGTTGTGTATTTGCAGTTTAAATCAAAGGTTGGCTGCCTTAAGTACTAATAATATCAAGCAAACATTAAATGAACTTCTTTCAAATCTATTCATGTGCACCTTCATTTTTAGCCCTCTTATTTTAAAAAAGTATTTAAAATAGCTCTTTTTTAGGATTGTATATTTAATATTTCAGAATTTTGGCATTAAATATTTTTATAAAGGTAAAACTCAGAATGTAATACCTTTTTCATAAAATTGTGAATTGGTCTAATCATTCTGGAAAGCAAGTTGGAATTATATTTCCCAAGGCTGTAAATACATACCAAGAAAGCAAAATATAGAATAAAAGATCCCACATATCCCAAAATATTCCAAGATGTTCTTTTTATGATAGTAAAAAGGTAGAAACAAAGTAAATACTTATCAATTGGAAAATGATTAAACAAATTGTTATATATAAATATAATAGAAAATTACTGTATCATAAGAAATTATGAATATGAAGAATTCAAGGAAGTTTGCAAAGATTTATGTGAACTGGTGAAAATAGAAGTAAGCAGAATCAGGAAAAAAATAGATAAAATTTCCATGACAATGTAAATGAAAAGAACAACAATAAAAACAATATTATAAAGCAAAACTGAATCCTGTGTGATTAAAATGAATAAGCTGGGCTTCAAGAAAAGAAGATGCAGTTTTCTTTTCTTGGAAGAAAATGGAGGATTATGATTATGAAGCATATATAGCTTATTTTTGCTAACCTGCCTTTTTCTTTCTCACTCATCCCATCTCTTTCTTATTCTTCATTATAAGGGATGGCTTACAGAGTATTAGAAAGTAAGTAATATATTTGAGAATGAAAGCAAATCAGATTTTTTTTCAAAATTTCAAAAAAAAATTTTTTTAAAGCCCTCAATTTACTTCTAGTTAAGGCAGGGCTTTTAAAAAAACATACTTGAAATGCAGTTATATATTCTCTGGTTAGCTATCTCATCACAATATACCATTTTAGGGTTCTGTCAATCAATTTATCAACAAATATTTATCAAATGCCTGCAATATATCAGACACTATGCTGAGTACTAGGATAAAAAAAGAGAAAAGTCATTCCCTGTCATCAAGAAGCTTACAATCTAATAGGGGAGAGAATATGCAAATAAATATATACAAAGCAAACTAGACACAGGATAAATAGGAAATAATTAAAAGAAAGGAAACACTGGAATTAAGAAGGGTTTGGGAGGGCTTCTTATAGAAGGTGGGATTTTATGTTAGAGGTAATGTGGGGAAACTGGGACACTAATGCATTGTTGGTAGAGTTGTAAAATGATCCAACCATTCTGGAGAGCAATTTGGAACTATAGCCAAAGGGCTATAAAAATGCATACTTTTTGATCCAATAGTATCTCTCCTAGGTCTCCATTTCAAAGAGGGCATTAAAAAAAGGGAGAAAGACCCCACATGGCTTGAGAGGATACCCCTCAGCTGGGAAATGGCTGAATAAGTTATGATATGTGAATGTAATACAATATTGTTGTTCTGTAAGAAATGAATAGGCTGATGCCATGAAAGCCACAAAGACTTGTTGAAGTAAGCAGGACCAAGAGAACATTGTATACAGTAATAACAAGATTATGTGATGATCAACTGTGATGAAATTGGCTCTTCAACAATAAAATGACTCAAGGCAATTCCAATAGACTTGTGATAGAAAGAGGCATTCACTTCTAGAGAGAGAACTAAGGAGATTGAATGTGGATAAAAACATAGTATTTTCACCTTTTGGGAGGATTGTTGTTATTTGTTTGCTTGTGTTTTTCCCTTTTGATTTTTTTGTATAGTATGATAAATATGGAAGTATGTTTAGAAGAATTGAACATGTTTGACCTATATTGGATTGCTTGCTGTTTTAGGGTGAGGGGAGATAAAGAAGGAAGGGATAAAAATCCAGAACACAGCCTTATGAAAATGAATGTTGAAAACTAATTATATATATATATATATATGGAAAATAAAATATTGTTGAAAAAATTATAAGAAAGTGGAATTTTAATTGGTACTTAAAGGAAGCTTGGGAGGTCAGTAGTCCATGTGGAAGAGGGAGAGAGTTCCAAGTGTGGAGGATGGTTAGAGAAAATACCCAAAGCCAAGAAGGAGATCAAATTTCTTAGTTATGGAATATCTAGGAGGCTAGTGTCACTACATTGCAAGATACTTGTAAGGGAGTAAGGTCTAAGAACATAGGAGGGGGCTTGAATGGTTTTGAATCCCCAAAAGATTTTGTATGTGTTCCTGGAAGCAATAGGAAGCCACTGGAATTTATTGAATAGGGGTTAAGATATTTGGATCTTCATTTTTAGAAAAATCATTTTAGTGACTGAATGGAAAATGGATTAGAGGAGAGAGAGAATTGTGTCAGAATAATGTAATAATCAGGCATGAGACTGTATTAGGGTTGTGGCTAAGGCAGAGTGTTGAAAAAGTGAAATCAGTAGGCCCTTGAAATAGCTTGGATATAGGGCTGAGAGATGATGAAGGATATAGGATAACTTCTGGGTTGCAAGACTGAGTGACTGTGAGAATTAGAGAAAAGAGGGGGGGGGAGAATGATTCTAATAATGAGAAAGGAAGAAGGAAAAAGGTAATAAATTCTGTTTTAGACATATTAAGTTTAAGATGTCTACTGGTTTCCCAGTTCAGGATGTCTGAAAGATTGTTGGACATGTAAAATTCAAAGTCAGTAGAGAGACTGGGGTTAGAAAAGTAGATTTGAGAATCATTAATGTAGAGATGGTAATTAAACCCAATGGAGGTGATGAAACCACTATAATGTAGTATACAAGAAGAAGAGAAGAGGAACTAAGATAGAATCCTGAGTGACACCTATAGTCAGGGAGCATGATCTAGAAAAGGATCCAGCAAAGGAGACAGAGGAAGGTAGAAGTGAGATGGCAAAGTGAAGGCAGGAACTTGCCCAAGCTCTCCCCTAAACTGCTCAAAATTCCCTTAAATAATGACTGTAAACAAATTCTTGAGCATCAGAACACCCAAAAAGACAGTAAAACATTTTCCAGCCAAAGGCAACTTAGTAGGTCAGCAGAAAAGGTCGGTGATACTAGCACAAGAGTACAGCATGTAGTCCATACCATGCCAGTGCAACCCTGGCCCCAAGTCTGGCTCCACACCAGCAAAGGAGACAGTGCAGGAGCAGTTAGATAAATACTAGGAAAACTAGGAGAGAATATTGGAATATTGTCATAAAAACCTAGAGGAGAGAGTTTCAAGAAGAAAAGAGTGACCAACATTGTCAAAAAGCTGTAAAGAAGTCATAGAGAATAATGATTGAGCTCACTAAAGGTTTGGTTCTGCTGATATTCTTTGAAAATTGATTTCTTAACTTCCTCCTTATCTCCACTTATAATTTCTCACTTCCTTCAAAGTATAGTTAAGAGTGCACTTCCTGGGGCAGCACAGTGGATAGCGCACCAACCCTGAAGTCAGGAGAATCTGAGTTCAAATCTGCTCTCAGACACTTAATATTCCCTAGCTGTGTGACCCTGGGCAAGTCACTTAACCCCAATTGCCTCAGCAAAAAGCAAAAAAAAAAAAAGAGTGTACTTCCTCCATAAGATTTTTTTTTAAATATCTATGTCATCCCCTCAATTGTTATGGCTCTTTCCATCTTGAAAGTAATTTTACTTAGTCTTTCTTGATCTGTGAGCATTCTGTGCTCCTATCCCTCAAAAAGAATTATGCCCCATTAACTTTTTTGCATCTAATACAATGCTTTACATATAGCAGATATTAAACAAAATATTATTAAATTAAAAAAAAGAAAAGTGATTCCCTCTATCTTTTTCTAACTCCCAAGAAGTGTCTATGTTTAAAACAAGTATGCATTCTGCAACCTTAAATCACATTAAGAGGTTCATTATCTTAGTCCATAACTTGATAAAGCCAGCTAATTTTCTTAATTAGTGACAGGGCCCTTCAAGAATGTGGCTCTGGATAAAACCAATGTAATGAAAATTTCATTACTTTGAAAGGAAAACGATTTCCTCTTTCTATGTTTGAACAGAGCACAAGCTAAATGCTCCCCAAGGAACTCTGCATTTGTAAAAATCCTTTTTTATTTTAAACAAGAACAGTTTATTTGCTATGTTGTGGCTAGTTCTTTTCACAATTCAATAATCCAATACTTCCACCTCCACTGCAGCAATGGAAAGATTTGCGATGCACAAGGCATTCTAAGACACTATTGTTAAAAATAAAAGGTAAAAAATTTTGCCTTTACTTCCCCCCTTCAAAGTTATTTTGGGGAGGGCTTGATGTAATCTTTGAGAAGATAAACCAAGTGTAAAATGATGATACCTGAACTAAGAGATTTAATTATACGCAATCTCAATGGATCAAATAAGCTCATTTATCAGATGTGGAAAAATAAATTACATTTCAAATCTTGAAAGCTGGGATAATTTAGAGGTGCCTTTTGATTTCAAATGATCTGTTTTTTTTCTTTCTCTTTGTGTGTGTGCAAAGGATACAACTGTGATCTCGATAGCACATTAAATGACTCAGAAATTAACTTCATGCTTGTGAAAGGTGTCATTTTAGAAAATGAGTTTTAATTAACTGTTTGATCTTTTCATTCTACTTGGATTAATCTCTTTCGCAACTGTTACTCTGGGGCTGAGTATCAAACATAGTACTTGAAAAGTGACAGCTCCTGTCATTTCTCAGTAAGAACTTTTTTTGCAGACACTAAATAAAGTCTTCTGCCTCTTTAGCATTAGATAAGTAACTAGCAGAGGTATCTTCACCCTGAAAACAAAACAAAAAAAAAGCCTGGTAAACCTATAAGTTTACCCTTGAATTGGTCATTTATAATTTAGAATCTTATATACTTACAGTTTGGCAGTTTTCCTCCTGGTTCATCAATGAAATGAGGAAAATAATAGATTCTCTGCTACCCATTAAAAAATCCTTGAAGTAAATTCAATAGTGAAGATTGCAAATGAATAAATCTTTATGGTTTTTTCCATGATAGCTTTTAGATATGAATTATTAAGTAATTGAATACCAGTACTTACTGTAAAGGACCCATAGAGGTCATTTAATCTCAATCTTTCAGTAGAAATTCTTTTTTAAGAAAAATAGTAAATAGTCACCTCTCATCAGCTTGGAGATTCCAATGATGAGGATCTCATTCCCTTCTGAGATAACTCATCCCATCCTGAATTTGCTTGCTTAGATAATCTGAGGTTGTTGCACTACAAATTACTAGTGCCTTCTGTTTTTATATGTTTTTTTTTTGTGGTACAAGTCAAAGACTAATTTCTACATATGAATCTTCCTCATCTTGCTTATTATTTTTTTTTCTTTCAGGAAAAATATCAGTTGATCCTTCTATATCCAGCTTTTTAGTGCACTTTACTAAATGTATGCCAACTTACTTATATCTGATCCAAAACATGGTATCTGGTAATGAACATAATGTTAAAGATTTGAAAAGAGCAAGCAATTGTCACCTTCCTAGTACTAGCCATTATGTTTCTATTAATGCAGTGGAAAATCCCACTAACTCTTCTGGATACTATATCATAGTGTTGGTCCATGTTGAGTTTGAGATGTACTATAGCTTCATGTTTCTCTCTCTTCTCTCTGTCTCTGTCTCTGCCTCTCTCTGTCTCTGTGTGTATGTTTCTCTGTCTCTCTCTGTCTCTGTCTCTCTCTTTCTATCCTTTCTTTAACATAAATTGTTTTCCACTCATGTATCTTTCATTTCATGAGAAAGGCCAAGATCACACAGCACCCTGGGTCATCACAGCCATCTTGACTTTTGTCTTGTCATAGACTTCAGTGACTCTGAAAGAGAGACTTAGACAGCCTCACTTAAATCCAAATCAGGTGTGAATCAAAACATCACCCAGTGATGTCAGTGGTTCTCTTTGAGGAAAAAAAGGATGAACAACAATAAGTTGGATAGTTTTTTAAGCCTAAGTGTGAAAGTTAAATTTGCATTATATTATATTTTACCATATTAGAATGAGTCTGTCATACTAGTCTGTTGAGATCTTTTATATCTTGATCTTATCTAATTTGTTGGATTTTCCTCAACTTACCATCATGTATAAACTATTTTACATAAGAACCATTTTTGTTACTTTGCATATGATAAACACAATCATGAAATTTTCCTTATAGCAAGAACAGAAAAAGAGGTTTGATTATATATGATATGAAATTCTGTAAAATTCACCTCATTTAAAAATTCTGAATGTATAACAAATTTATTGTGGCAGTCCCAACATAGCCCAGCTTGTCTGTGTTCCTTTCAATTTATATTCTTCTCTCTCCTGAATATTTTTTAAATGTTTAATTGATGGTCTTTCTTTAAATTGTTTTGGTATCACTATAACTACTTCCTGATTCTGCCCCATACATCTTTTCCCCATCCCAAAATCTTCTCTTCTGACAAGTGTAGTCAGGTTAAAAACAATCTATATATTGTTTGTATCTGAGAATGTTTGCCTCATTCTGTACCTCTAGTAAGTACATTCTTATCTGCCAGGAGGTAAGAAGCATGTTTCATTATTAGTTTTCTGGAATCGTGTTTGGTCATTGCATTTAATGTTAATAGATCAATTGTTCTCATGGTTCTACTTAGTTCATTCTAAATCAATTGACACATGTTCCCTTAGGTTTCTCTGAATCCATCCTTTTGTCATTTCTTATAGTACAATAACATTCCATTACATTTGGATAAACAAATTGTTTAGCTATTTTCCAGTTGATGAACACTATTTTGTTTCTTTTTTATCACTACAAAGAAATGCAAATTTGACAGATATTTATTCTATTTCCTTATCTAGGACATTTATAAAAAGGTAGATTAGAACTAGGATCAAAGACAGGCCCCTGTGATATTTCACTGTTGGACACTGATCTGTTCCTGAACACTTTTTGTGTTTGGTCAGTTCTATAAACTCATTAAATCTCTAACCTGATCTAAATTCCCCTAACAGCCGTATCACTCAACCCTTATCTCTCCATCCTGTTTTCAACAATGCAATGAGAGATATTATCCAGTTTGTTACTGTTGCTGATGGACTGTGAGGTAGTGCAGTGGATAAAATGCTAGGCCTGAAATCAAGAAAACTCATTTTCCCACTTTCAAATCTGGCCATAGACACTCACTAGCTGTATGATTCTGGGCAAGTCACTTAACCCTGTTTGCTTAAGTTCTTTATAAAATGAACTGAAAAAGCAAATGGCAAACTGCTCCAATATCTTTGCCAGGAAAATCCCAAATGGGGTCACAAAGTTGAACATGACTGAAAAAACTCAACAACAGTAAAATTTACCTTACAGAAATCCAGGTAGACTATGACTGTGGTATTCCTTTAATTTATCAGTCTAGTTACCTTCTTTAAAAAAAAAAGAAAGAAACAAAATCCTTACATATAATTAATTTTTCATAGGCTATTGCAGGGGGGGAAGAATGGTGTGTCTATTGTGTGTGTGTGTGTGTGTGTGTGTGTGCATATGTAGGTGAGAAACTCAGACAAAATAAAGAGACTTACATCCTAACTATTTAAAAACTACTTCCTACTGAAGCATTTTCCCTTTTAAAAGTTCTATTTGACAATTGTTCTTTGAGGAATAGCCTGAACCTAAGTCTTTCATCAAGAAAAATGTCAAAGCCTTTTTGCAGCCTCAGCTGGCCCAGGTCAACTAAGCCTCTGAGAACTTTTTGTTTTAGCTCTGATTTAAATTTTTTTTCAAGTCTATATTTTCTCTCTCTTTCCACCCTTCCTCCACCCACTAGGAAGACAAGAAATACAGTATTCATTGTACATATGAAATTATGTAAAACATTTCCACATTAGCCATTTTGCAAGAAAAGCAATAAAAATAAAGTGAAAAAAATATGCATCAATCTATACTCATCAGTCCATCATCAGTTCTCTCTCTGGAGATGGGTAGTATTTTTTCATCTTGAGTGCTTTGATCATTGTATTGATCAGAGTAGATAAGTCTTTCACAGTTGATTATTGTTACAATATTGCTGTTACTGTGTACAATGTTCTCCTACTTCTACTCACTTCACTTTGCACTAGCCTATATGAGTCTTTTCAAGTTTTTTTGAAACCAGTCCCCTTGACATTTCTTATAGAACAATAGTATTTCATCACAATAACATACTACAGCTTATTCAGTCATTCCATAATAGATAGGCATCCCGCTCAACGTCCAGTTCCTTGCCACTAAAAATACAGCTGCTAAAAACATTTCTATACCTATAGATCTTTTTCCTTTTTCTTTGATCTAACTGGGATAGAAATTATTGTACAATAATATATAGTGTTACTTATAGTAATACAGTATTACTGGGTTAAAGAGTATGCGTAGTTTCATAATCCTTTGGGTATACTTCCTTTGGCCATAGTTCTCCAACAACATTGCTTATGACCAATTCACAACTTCACCAACGTTCCATTAGTGTATCTACTTTTCCACATCCTCATTAGCATGTGTCATTTTCCTTTTCTGTCTGTTAGATAATCTAAAAGTGCCCCAGATTTGTTTAAATGTGCATTTCTGAAATAATTTAGAGAATTTTTTGCAGTTATTGTATTTTAATAATTCTAATTGCATATAAAGGTATTTATTTTTGTAAAATTTTGAGTTCCAAATTTTTCTCCATTTTTTCTTCCCTTTCCCTTCCCAAAGACAGCAATAAATCTGATATAAGCTATACTTGTACAATTATATTAAACATATTTCCATAACAGTCATAAGGTGAAAGAATCAGAACAAAAGGGAAAAACACAAAAATGGGGGAAAAACAAATTTTAAAAAGTGAAAATAATGTGATTCTATCTGTATTAGACTCTATAAAACTCTGGATGTAGATGGCATTTTCTATCACAAGTCTTTTATTTTGTAACTTTTAATTTGTAACTCTTGCATCACTATATTGTGGAGAAGAGCTAAATCTATCATACTTCATCGACACATAATGTTGTTACTGTATACAATGTTCTCCTGATTCCACTAACTTCATTCTGCATCAGTTTATGTAAATTTTTTCAGGTTTTTCTAAAGCCTGTCTGCTCTCTTTTCTTATAACACAATATTATTTCATTACACTCATATACCACAACTTGTTCAGTTATTCCCCAATTGATGGACATCCCTCAATTTCCAAATTCCTTGCCAGCACAAAAAAAAGAGCTGCTAAAAATATTTTTTGTATATGTGGTCCTTTTGTCTTTTTAAAGATGATATCTTTGGCACACAAACCTAGTAGTATTATGGATGAAAGGGTATGCATAGTTTTATAGCCCTCTGGACATCACTCTAAATTGCTCTCTAGAATGGTTGAATTTGATAGATGTGAAGTAGTACCTATAAAATTTTATCTCTCTAATCAATAATGATTTAGAGTATTTTTTCATGTGACTTTAATTTCTTAGTTTGAAAACTGTTTATATCCTTTGTCAATTTATCAATTGGGGAATGACTTGTATGCTTATAAATGGGATTCAATTCTCTCTATAATTTAGAAATGAGACATTTATCAGAAATACTGGCTGTAAAAATTATTTCCTATCTTTCTTTTCTTTCAGTTTTGGTGGCATTGGCTTTGTGCAAAAAAAAAATAATAATTTAATGAAATCAAAATGATCCAGTTTGCATTTCATGATGTTTTCTATTTCTTGTTTGGTCATAAATTTGTTCCTTATTCAAAGATCTAAAAGGTAAAATATTACTTGCTTTTCTACTTTGCTTATGGCATTACCCTTTATGTCTAATCTAAATTACCCTTTATGTCTAAAGACATTTTCTTGGTATAGGGTGTGAGATGTTGGTTTATGTTGAGTTTCTGCATACTATTTTCCAGTTTTCCCAGCATTTTTTTGGTCAAAGAGCTATTTCTTATCCAAGAAGCTGAATTCTTTGCATTTATGAAACTCTAGATTACTGTAGTCATTAACTATTGTGTCTTGTGTATCTAACCTATTCGACTGAACTATGGTTTTGGTTATTGCTGTTTTATAATAAAGTTTTATATCTGCTATGGCTAGAGCACCTTCCTTTGCAGTTTTCCTCTTAATTTTTTTTATATTCTTGATCTTTTGTTCTTTTAAGATGAATTTTGTTATTTTTCTAGTTCAATAAAATACATTTTTATAGTTTGGTATGGCCCTAAGTGGATTAATTTAGGTAGAATTGTCACTTTTATTATATTAACTCAGCCTACCCATGAACAATTGATATTTTTGCAGCTGTTTAGATATGACTATATTTGTGTAATAAGTGTTTTGTAATTATGTTCATATCATTCTTGACTTTGTCTTGGCAAGTAGACTCCCAAATATTTTATATTATCTACGATTATTTTAAATGGAACTTCTTTCTCCCTTTTTTACTTCTAGACTTTGTGGTGACATATAGAAGTGCTAATGATTTATGTGGGTTCATTTTATGTCCCGTACCTTTCCTAATGTTATTATTTAGATTAATTTTAGTTGATTCTCTAAGTATACACTCTTATCATCTGCAAAGAGTGATAATTTTGTTTTTTAATTGTCTATTCTAATTCCCTCAATTTCCATTTCTCCTTTTATTGTTAAAGCTAACATTTCTTTTTTTTAAATTTTATTTGCATAACATATGTGAGGGTAATTCTTCAACAATAACCCTTACATAGCTTTCTGTTACAAATTTTTCCCCACAACTCCCCATCCCTCCCCTAGATGGCAGGATATCCACTACATGTTAATTATGTTAAAATATTGGCAAATTGAATATATGTATACATATTTCCAAACTTATCATTGTTGTGCAAGAAAAATCTTATCTACACAAAAGATATATCAGATAAAGGAAACACAATGTAAGCAAACATCAATCAAGGAGTATGAGAATGTTATGTTGTGGTCCACATTTCACATCCCTCTCTCTGGGATATAGCTTTCTTCAGTGAACAATTGGAGGTGGTTTGAAACATTTCATTGTTGAAGAGAGCCATGTCCATCAGAATTGATCGTCATATAGTACTGTTGTTGCCGTGTATAATGATCTCCTGGTTCTGCTCATTTCACTCAGCATCAGTTCATGTAAGTCTCTCCAAGCCTCTCTGAAATCATCTTGCTGGTCATTTCTTACAGAACAATAATATTCCATAATATTCATATACCATAATTTATTCAGCCATTCTCCAATTGAAGGGCATCTATTCAATTTCCAGTTTCTAGCTACTACAAAAAGGGCTGCCACAAACATTCTTGCACATGTGGGGCCCTTTCCTTCCTTTATGATTTCTTTGGGATATAAGCCCAATAGAAATGCTGCTGGGTCAAAGGGTATGCACAGTTTGATAACTTTTTGAGCATAGCTCCAAATTGTTCTCCAGAATGGCTGTATCCATTCACAGCTCCACCAACAATGCATCAGTGTCCCAGCTCTCCCACATCCCCTCCAACATTCATCATTAACTTTTCCTGTCATTTTAGCCAATCTGACAGGTGTGAAGTGGTACCTCAGGGTTGTCTTGATTTGCATTTCTCTGATCAATAGTGATTTGGAGCACCTTTTCATATGACTATAAATAGTTTTAATTTCATCCTCTGAAAATTGTCTGTTCATATCCTTTGACCATTTATTGATTGGAGAATGGCTTGAATTTTTATAAATATGAGACAATTCTCTATATATTTTAGAGATGAGACCTTTATCAGAACCCTTAAATGTAAAGATGATTTCCCAATTTATTGCTTCCCTCCTAATCTTGTCTGCATTGATTTTGTTTGTACAAAAACTTTTTAACTTAATATAGTCAAAGTTATCTATCTGGTTTTCAGTTAAGAGTTCCAGTTCTTCTTTGGACATAAATTTATTCCATCTCCATAGGTCTGAGAGGTAAACTATATTACATTTCTCTAATTTACTTATAGTATCACTCTTTATATCCAGATCATGAACTCATTTAGATCTTATCTTGGTATGTGGTGTTAGATGTGGGTCAAGCCCTAATTTCTTCCACACTAGTTTCCAGTTTTCCCAGCAGTTTTTGTCAAATAGTGAATACTTATCCCAAAAGCTGGGGTCTTTGGGTTTATCAAAGACTAAATTGCTATAGTTATTGCCTAGTTTGTCTCGTGATTCTATCCTATTCCACTGATCCACTCCATTTCTTAAAAGCTAACATTTCTAATACAGTTTTGAGTAATAGTGGTGATAATGGGCATTCTTGTTTCACCCCTGATCTTACTGGGAATGTTTCTGGCATATTCCTATTACATATAATGCTTGGTGATGGTTTTAGATAGATGCTGCTTATCATTTTAAGAAAAACTCCATTTATTTCTGTGTCCTCTAGTATTTTTAATAGGAATTGATGCTGTATTTTGTCAAAAGTTTTTTCTGTATCTATTGGTTTCTTTTAGTTTTGTTATTGATAGGGCCAATTATGCTGATAGTTTTCCTAATATTGGTATGTTGTCTCATTATTGTCATTCTCTTTGATGAAATTATTTTTGTTCTTGTGGTTTGTTGTTTGACCCACTCATTTTTAAGGATTAGAATTTTTATTTTCCAATTAATTTTTAGTCTATCTTTCTATGATTTTTCTTATACATAATTCCTATTGCACCCAAATCTGAAAAAATGCGTTTAATATTTCTGCTTTTCTGCATTTGATTGTGAGGTTTTTATGCCCCAATATGTGATCAATTTTTATATAGGTGCAATGTACCTCTGAGAAAAGGTATATTCCTTTCCATCCTCATTCAGTTTTGTCCAGAGTTTTATAATATCTAACTTTTCTAGAAATTCATTCGCCTCCTTAACTTTTTTTCCTATTTATTTTGTGGTTAGATTTATCTAGTTCTGAGAAAAGGAGGTTGAGGTTTCCCACTATTATATTTTTATGGTCTGTTTCTTCCTATAAATCATTTAACTTCTTTAAGAATTTAGATGATATATCATTTGGTGCACATATGTTTAGCATTGTTAGTACTTCATTATTTATCTGGTACCCTTTATCAATATGTAATTTCTTTTAATATCTCTTTTAATTAGATATATTTTTGCTTTTGTTTGTTTGAGATTAAGATTACTACACCTGCTTATTTTTTCTTTACTTCAGCTAAAGCATAATATAGTCTATTATAGCTGCTGACCATTATTCTGTTAGTATTTCTCTGCTTCGAATGTGTTTATCAGAAACAAAATATTGTAGCATTCTGGTTCTTAATTCACTCTGCTATTCACTTCTGTTTTTGGGAAAGTTCATCTGATTCACATTCCTTGTTATGATTACTAATTATCCATTTCCCTCCATTTGAATTTATACTTTTCTTTCTCCTTTCACTCTGTCCCTCCTCACTAGTATTTGGCTTCCGACCCCCAATTCATGCAACTTGCTCTCCCTTCTATCAGTCCCCACTCCTTTATTTCCCCTTTACTACTCCTGTCCTCCCTTCTATTACCCCCCTCTTTTCTTTCCCCTTTCCCTCTTAATTCTATTAGGGGTACTGTCATTCCAAAATCTATTTAGAGGCTTGATTTAATATTGTTTCTGAGGGAAACTGGGGATAGTTCAGGCAATTTCCTGACTTCTCTCTACCATACTGAATCTATCCTCTAGTAAAGCATTTTTATATGCCTATTGATAACTTTTATTTCTTCTGAAAATTGCCTGTTGATATTCCTCAATCATTTATCATTCATTTCCCAATATATTTGAGAAATGTGACTTATCAGAGAAAAATGCTATACAATTTCCCCTTTCCCTCACTTCCTATTTTCTTTCTAAATCTGGCTACATGGCTTTGTTGCAGAAACATTTTATTTTAATTTTGTGTAGTCAATATTATACATTTTATCTCCTATGATCCTCTCTCAAATTTTTTTGGCTTATATAAAGGAACTACCTTTGATTTCTGAGTCTAGAGAAATATAGTTTTGACAAAAATATTATTGGGTCTCAGCAATGATTTTTAAATAGTCAGGATTTTTTTTTCCTTATAAGACTTTGCAATGTTGGTGGAGCTGAACACCACAGTGGAAGTGGAATAATTCTCAAGAGTGAAAGAAGTTTACTATGCAAAATTATTGGATTTGTTTAAACCAAATATCCTGCTGTACCCCAGGTTAATGAGGTACCAAAAATGTGTGAGAAAGTGTTATTGTAGGTTTCAATTCCAGCCATTATGCCACTGATTTTCTCTGTAATTTTATATTAGTTACTTCTCTTGGGCACTCAGTTTTCTCATTTGTAAAGTCATTTAAGCTGTTGGAACTTCAGTTACCTGATCTGTAAAATGGAAGTCATAGGAGACCAAGGTTTAAATCTTGTTTCTGTTACTTAGTAGTTGAGTTATCTTTCTAATCTGTAATGTGGAAATTAGGAGTGATTGGATTTGAATCGACTCTATCATTTACCATCTGGGTGATCATAAGCAAAGTTCTCTAAATCTCAGTTTTCTTAGCTATAGGATGGGAATAATAATACTGGGAATGATGGCAAATGATTAATAAACATGAAACTGTTCTCTAAATGTCTGCAACTTCATAGGACTCTTAAGAAGATCACAATGAAATACTGCATGTTGAAAGGAATTTAAAAACTTTCAAATGCTAAAAAAAAATGAAGGTAGTATGCTTAGATAGCATTCCAACTTAGTAGCATGAAGCAAAACATTCCATGCTATTTTTCTTTTGGTTTTCATAAGGGCCCTACACTGACTTTGTGGAATTGCCTAGTAGAAGGTTATAAATGATATATCAGAAAAAGCAAAAAACAAACTAACAACAAGCCCAACACCAACAATCTTGGTCTGATGCTGTTCTGTTCAATGCTGTAGAAGTTCAGAGATAACCAAAGAATTCTGCAGAGTTCAGAAGTCCAAGATGAAACAAAAAAGGATTCCCTTTCCCTCCACATTCTAAACGTTCAGCCACTTTCTGTTCTTTGGATGTTTCAAAAGACTAGATTAGTTTCAGTGTGAGGGCTCTCCCCCTTGTTTCTTCAATGACTTGGGAAGTTACCCCCCAGGAATTTTTATGCATATCATACTTCCACTGTGGTCTTTGAAGAAATGATCAGTGCACCAAGTGAGGCAAGCCAGAATAATTTTACTTAAAACAGTTTGCTAACGAGGTCCTGCATGAATTTGGATTACATAATATAAAGATGTAAAATATAATTTTAGAAAAGAAATCCAGAATACATCATTCTGTGTTACTTTTACATTTAAAATTTTTATTCCCTCACTTCTATTTTACATATTTAATAATGCCTATGTTATTCAAAGCTTTACATATGATTTTCTGAAATAATTTAAAGTTTGGGATTTTTTTTTTTCTTATACTATGTATCGAGTATTGGGCCTGGAGTCAAGAGGACCTAAGTTAAAATCTGACCTCATATTTACTAGTTGTATGATTTGTACTTAATTGTAGCTTTCTTGGAAGAGGTGTGGACAATAAAAGCAAAATAAAAAATGTAAAAAGTGCACAGCAGAGAACAAAAGAAAATTTACAAGGAAGCAAAAATGGACAACTCTGAAAATTTATTTCTTTGTATTTTGAATCCTTTCTTGGGTTCTGTGTGCATGTGGCAATTTTTTTCCTTTTCCCATTTTGTATTTAAGTTTTAAATACATAAATAAATTAGCCCCTCTCCATAAAAAGAAAAAAACAGTGTACTTTCCTTTTCTTTCTCCATGGAATATGCTATCTTAGAAAACCTTCTTTCTGGAGGCAACACTGAATCTGAAGTCAGGAAGATCTGAGTTCAATTCAAACTCAGATATTTATTACATGACCAGAACTACATGATTTTGAGCAAATTATTCAACCTGTTTGCCTCTGCTTCCTTTATTGTAAAATGGGTATTATAATAACAACTGTTCTTCAGGGTTTCTGTGAAGACCAAATGAAATAATATTTGTAAAGTCTTCAGTTCAGGGTTTGACACACAGTAGGTGCTACATAAATGCTTATTTTCTTACCCTTCCCTTTTCTATAATGTCTAGTGAACTTTTGAATTCATGAATTTTTTTAGGATTCACACAAAAAATACTTCATTGGTAATGATTGAACCCAAAGAGTATGTATGTATGTTTGCATGTAATTTATTTTTTGACTCATGAAATTATTTCCTAAATTATCAAATTCATTATTGTTAGAACTTGTAATTAGACAGTTCTTGTTATCTGATCATTCTTATCTGCCATTTTGTAAATGGACTAATTTTTGCATTTGTATATTATCAAATCTACTACTCTTAAATATTCTCTTATAGTGGCTTTACAAATTCCTTTGGTTTTTTCATTATCTTAAATTTTAAAATGACAATTAATTTCAAACATTTAAGTACCTAAAATGCCCAAGGAACAGTGTCTGTTAGTGTATTCACTGTTCCTATCTGTTTCATAATAACACATCAAGAACTCTAAATTATTTTAAATTCAATCAATCTTCTATTATGTGCTCAGTATTTTTTAACTTACTATTGTAAAAGCTTTATAATTGCCTTTTAAATTTTATGACAATCATTTCTTCTCAAACATTTTAAATCTTGATTTTGATTTTAAGAAATGGAACATTTGAGGGATGCAACTATTAAGGTAGGAGCATAGGTCTTGGAATCAGGAAAACACATCTTCATTAGTTCAGATTCAGTCTCAGGCACTTGACTATGGACAAATCATCTAACTCTATTTGTCTGTTTCCTCATATGTAAATAGAGAAGGAAATGGCAAACCATTCCAATATGTTTGCCAAGAAAGTCCTAAATGAGTCATGAAGAATCAGACATGATTAAAACATTACAAGAACAATTTATATGTGCCACGTGCATACCACATTCCTTATCCATAACCTTTATCTCTTTACTGAGAAGAGGAAGTTCTCTAGGACTGAGACTGTTCATTACAATTTATGGGCATTTAACTGCTTTTCTTTTTAGTGCTATCATTTACAATGTTATAATCATTGTGTTTATTGTCTTTTTGACTCTACTTCATCACTTCATTGTAGTCTGGTATTTTTCAGAATTCTTCATATCTACTGCTTCTTACATATATTCTGTTTTTAAAAAAAGTCTGACCTTGAAACTCTTTTGGTTTAAAGCTGCCTCCCCCACAATCTTCAAGTGTGTATGCAATATTTTCTGAGTATGAATGGGTTAAACTAGGTGAGCAAAATATAATGAAGGTGAAGGAAATTGAGTGACAAGTGAGGAAATGAAGAGAATGCCTGAAGTTAGAGGTAATAGAGGATTAGTAATAAGAACTGGAAGTAGACATAAGTATCATCTACTTTAAACCCTTCACTGTGTAGATGAGTAAACTGAAGCACAAAGAAGCCATGTGATTTAATCTACATAGTTCTTAGCACATAGGAGGCATTTAATAAATGTTTTTGGTTGATTTCTTGCAAAAGGTCACAATTAATTGGCATGATAAGAAAAAAATAAATCATATTCTCTGACTCCAGGTCTACTTAATAAGCAGATGGTCCGTTGTATCTAGCCATTGTGCACATGGCTGTATATCTTTCTTGTACATAGTAGATGCTTAATAAAAATTTAATTCATTGGTTGGCAAATATCAGTGCATTTTACATAGTAGATGCTTAATAAAAAATTAATTCATTGTTTAGTAGATATTGCTAGATAGTGTTACAATAAATGTTGCTCAGAAGTTTCTTTAATGCAAATTCTGACTAATGGAATGCACATCACTGAAGATAAAGAACAGGTAACTAACTGACCATGTTCTCTGTGGAACATTCCCTCATTATCCTGAAATCCATGAAGTCCTTCACCCACCTCTGTCCTCTCTCTTTTTCTTTTTTTTCTAAAGTAAAGGCTAAATCACTCCTGTTCTCTTCCTCTTCTAACCCCTTAATTATAGCTCTTCACTGAGCCCTTGTAATTTCTCACGTCCTTTCTTCAACATGTAACCAAGGAAGCAAAACAGACATCTCAAAGGCTGAATCTTCATTTCAGAGTTTTTGTCTCATTGTAATTCATTTTGGAAGGAAATATGTCAGATGAGTCCTATAATGTTGACATTTGTAAGATGGATATGTCAAGATAGTTTTAAGGTTAATGATGACTTTATTTTCCAAGATAGACCTGGCCTTTGGGGAAGATAATTTTTTATTATTATTGTCAGAGGCTGATAGTGTATCCAATTGGTTATTGGTTGCTGCATGAAATATGAAAATCATCTTGTCAGATGAGATCCTCACTGAGCTGTCTGAGTGAGTTGTGATCTTCCAGCAAAAAGATTTTGGAGAGACTAGTATGACCAATTAATATGAAATTGATTCATCTGGAAAAGCTAAAAGAATAATTAATCAGAGATCTTTTCTTAAAGTGTGACTTAAAAAAAATGCTTCAGGTATATTTAGTTGAAATATCTAGTGATAATGGCCAGCCAGCCAGTGAAGGGATATTGGTTATGAAATTATTATGACTGTGCTTCAAGACAGAGCTGGGACTGGGATAATACTAATTCACAGGCATTTTCCAGAAAGGGGTAGAATCCAGCATTAGTGGGTGTAGTTGTTTCTTACCCCTGCTGTCATTGGGGATGGGCTGGGGATAATATTTTGGCAGGGATTGGCTAGTCAGTCAGTAAACTGAATTTCTGGTCTGAAAATGATGAATCCAGATTTTTTGGGGGGGAGGTTGGAAAAAGAGTATGTCAGAGAAGGGCAGGCCTAAAAAAAGGGGATAGATACTAAATAGGAGGACTGGGCAATAGCTAAGGAATAGAGAGTCTGTTAGAGAAAGAATATGCCAAGAAAAGAGGAAAAACAACAACAGAGGACTCTTCTCTACCCCAGGCTTTAGTAATCTATTCCAGCAAACATTTGTTAAACATCTATGCTGATCTGAGCACTGTCCTAGGTGCTGGTAATACAAAGAAAGAAAAAAGAAACTTTCCTTGTGAGGAAAACAATCAATAACCCACATTGTTATTCAGTAGTTTCAGTGTTGTTTGACTCTTAATGAACCTATTTGGGATTTCTTGCTGGAATGGTTTGCCATTTCTTTCTCCAGCTCATTTTATGGATAAAGAATTAAGGCAAACAGGGTTAAGTGACTTGCTCAAGATCAAACAGCTAGTTGAGTTTGCCTAACTTCAAGCCTCTTACTCTGTCTAATACATCACCTAGCTGCTTTGGTATATACATAAGCACAATGGGGATAAGACTGATAGGAACAGGAATAAGGAGAATTTGTGATCAGAGAAGGGAGCCTATGCCAATGAAAATTATAAAAATCAGGCAATATAAGAACATAATATAAGTTAGAGGTTTTGAGTAAAGAATATTTTGGTGGGGATATTTTGGGTAAAAGGATATTTCTATAAATTGCAGTTTTATTTAAGTGCAATTTATGTACTCTTTAGGCAAGTAGGTAGTACAGTGAATAATTCTGGACTTGGAGTAAGGAAGACTTTCCCAAGTTTAAATTCTTGAAAAGTAATCTACTGCCTCTTAGCCTCAGTTTCCTTATCTATAAAAAGGGAACAATAAAGGCATCTAACTCAAGACTATAATAAGGATCACATGAGACATTTATAAAATTCTTTGCAAACTTTATAAATGTACTTTATAAATGCTAGTGATGATGGTATTCTTCAATATTAAAAATAAATAAATAAAAATGTAGGCAAAACCATTGTCTTAATCCAAGATTAAATGCAGATTCTTTTCTGCATTTTTTTTTCTTTTGGTGAAAAACCAGACCTGTGTCTTTTTGCTCTGCATTCCATGAGCACATCTATAATCAGTGGTCCCTGGGGAGCAGCAGTACCAAAATAACCACTTTATCACCTATTGTTTCTTTTCAATTAATCTGAGTGTGGTTCTTTAAAATTGGCAAGGCAGTATCAGTTGGCAAGAGTGCATCCAAGGCTTTACTCTCAGCTGAATAGTATTTAAGAGTATGACAGTGTCTCCCATTCCTTTTTAGAAAAGCTATGGCTCTACCTGTATAACCCACAAAAGATTCCTGAGAGCCACAAGTCCTTTCTATGAAATAAAGTTGTTTTTTATTGTTTATATTTTAGCATGGATAAGACAACTTTCAAACCTCTTAGTCATGACGCATTGAAAACAGGGCTTGCAAGTAGAGCGTGTACTGCCTGGTATAAATGATTATAGTGTCTCTTTGATATTCTCTGCAGTAAAATATCCAGGACCACATTCAAGGTTGAATAGGCACTCTCTGAATATGCACAGTTTATATATAGTCTTTGGGGAATTGAGGCATGAGTTGGATTGTTTGTGTCATAGGGTTTAACATGGAACAGGAATGAAGAAAAGTCCAATGCTTATTTCACAATCAATGTTTTCCTAGCTGGGTAGAAAGTAACTGAAATTGTGCTAGGTTTCTATGTCCTTTAAGAACCCATGCTTATGATAACAAGACATCAGAGGACTGTGATGGAGAATCTTTGTCTTGTTTGTCTCCATCACTCATAGCATTAAACACAATTCCTCATAGCCAAAAAAGTGCTTAACAAATATTGGAGATTGAATAAATAAATACAGAAATATTTCTGCGTGATGCTCCAGAAGAGTATAAAAGTAAGTCAATGGAAATTTTTTAAATGAATTATGTATTTCCCCCAGTTGTATAATTTCTATAGGCAGATGAATGAAAGGGAGGAAAGGAAGGAGACGGGGGGAGGGGAGAGAGACAGAGAGGAAGAGAGAGACACACATACCCAGAAAAACACGCAAACACAGAGAGAGAGAGAGAGAGAAAGAGAGACAGACAGACAGACAGAGAAACAGAGAGACAGACAGTGAGAGAGAGACAGAGACAGACAAGAGAGAGAGAGAAAGAGACAGAGACAGACAAGAGAGAGATAGTGAGAGAAAGATAATGAAACACACAGAGAGAGATAGTGAAAGATAATGAAACAGTGAGAGAGAGAGAGACCGTGAGAGAGAGAGTGAGAGACAGAGACAGAGAGACAGAAACAGAGTGAGAGAAACAGAGTGAGAGGCAGAAGCAGAGTGAAAGAGACAGATAGATAGACAGAGACAGAGAGACAGCAGAGACAGAGACAGAGAGAGAGTGTGAAAGAGAGAGAGGGAGAGAGAGAAAAATTGAAGGAAAAGGAAATGGAACACTTAAGATAGATTTTCACTCCTTTATAGCAAACACTTGCTTAGAATGCAGTAAAGATCAGTTTATTTTTATCTGGAGACAAGACCCATTACGTAAATACATACAACAAATAAAGTTTGGAGAAAACAAGAAACTTATGCAAATAAATTGTGCCAGTACACCAAGCAATAATAAGGCAGAGAAAAAAGGAAGAAGTAGACAGGGGACAAATTCTCCAAGTTCTAGTGACAGAAAAATTTAGGAAAATTGCAAACTTCTGTCCAAGCAGAATACCCTTTTCTTGAATGACTCATAGCCTTGTGTCACCCTTCTTTTGCCATCTGCTGGCTTCTGGTGCTGGCCCGTTGTTCAAAAGTTTACTATCATCTTTCTTGTTCAAGAAGCTTCTTCTGATTCTTTAGTCACTGTTTCCAGCTGTGAAGAATTATACTTCTCATTAGCCTCCTAATAGATAAGGAGCTATTCAGACATTTCCTTTTGATTTCCTAAATGGCAGCATTTCCCAGGGTGCTGCTCTTCATGGGGATCCTACTCTGGAGGGCATATATTGGACTAGGAGAAGCAAGCACAAAAAAAGAGAGGCAAGGTCAATTAAAGGACTTGGAGGTAGTCTTAGAAATTGAGCAAAGCAATGCTCTGTAACAAGGGAAGAGAAGGTAGGGTTTTGAAGTATAGGATGAAGGATTACATGGAGAAAGGGCACTGGAATCAAGAGGCTCTGGGTCATACCTAAGAGAAATTGGTCATTTATCCATTGGCCTGGGATAATATCCAGTATTTTCTGTACTTTTCTATAAAGAAACAAAAAGTCAGAAGGACAGTGACTTGTTGCTTTTGGAAATTCAATCTAATACTTTAGCATTACAGGAATTTTTCCAGCCTGTCCTCTGAAGTTGGCCTTTATGGAATAGAGGGATATGGCAGATTCATGCAGCAATAAATCAAATGCAAGAAAGAGGACAAAAGAGCAGAAGAATATTTTTAACCCTTTTATGTGACCACAAACAGCAAGAGCTGCCACCTTTTCCACCTCTGTTCCTTTTAAGGGTTGTAGTGTGAAGGAATGGCAGGAATGCTTGGGCTGGAGATGGAACAGTAATTATCATAAAAGAGCCAGCATTGTTTATGGAATCAGATAGCCAAATTTCAAAGAGATCATAGTCAAATATCCCCATTTTACAGGTATGAAAACTGAGTCCCTGAAGAGTTAAATGGTTTTCTTAAGATTGTACAGGTAGTATCAGAGTATAATGTATCAGAGATGAGATTCGAATACAAGTTCTCTGATTAGCATCAAGGGTCTTTCCAGAGTCATGTTGCCTGTAACTGCTTATCCTGGAGGTTCAATTTTAAGCTTTTAGATAAAGGAAGAAGAAAATATTAAAAATGAATTATTAAATGGGGTAGGGAAGGGTCACAGAACAGTGCTTTGAGAGTTTCTTTTTTACTGAATTTTTTATTTGTTTTTATTATGAGTTTTCAGTTTTGCTTGAAAAAAATGTGCAGCACAAAAAGAAACCAGCTTTTAATTTTGGCTTGGTCCACTGATTTGGCCTTAATATTCAGTATTTAACTATTTGGTTTTATAGCTGAAAACCACAATAATAAATAGAAGAAATAATACTGATAGCATTTATTAATTTTTAAAAGTTTTTTCCCCTTAAATTGAAAACTATCTTTGTTATAGAAGAAATCCCTTCCTCTTCCTCCTTGTCTTCCTGATCTTCCTCTATAATGAACTTTTTATAGTTAGCTCTCAATTATCTTCTGATGCCTCTTCTCTCCCCCCACTCCCCCATATTGCTTGAGGTCTTTTCTGGAGGGATGCTCATTTTAATGGTCCCAGATTGCCTGGCATGTGGCCTACAGAATCCTCTCTGTGAATGTTAGCAGATGCTTATCGGAGCATGTCAACAAATTTGCTTAGACATTTGCAAATGTCCAGGCTGTTTTCCCCCTCAAGTTTCCCTATGCATTGATGGAATGAAAGAGAGGGAGGGAGAAGTGGAACAGTAACAAAAGCAAACCCCTGCGGTCTCATCATTACCTCTCCATTGGCCCATCGGGAACATTTTAGCCATCTCAAATCCATTACCAAGCTGGAATCCTTCCAAGATTGCTAACAGCTTGAGCCATTGGCAATAGACTACATGGTGGCATAAGAGAAGCAGGGGTGAGAGAGAGATGGAAAAAACATTTATCCATGCAGAGTTTTGGAGGTGTCTATTGTTTTCTCACTTAGTTTCTTCACTCCTTCCATCTCTCTGATGGTGGGAGGGACTCAGTAAATGGGAACAGAGAACTAGATTTGGATTCAGAGAAGATAGATTCAAATTCTGGTTCTTCTGGTTATTCCCTTAAACAAGTTTCTTTATTTCTCAGGGCCTCAGTTTTCTCTCCTGTAAGTGAAAAAACATTTATTAGTCACCTACTATGTACCAGATACTGTGTTAAGTGCTTTACAACATTTTTTCCTTTAATCCTCACAACAGTTCTAGAAGATAGGTGCAATTATAATCTTCATTTTTACAGTTAGGGGAATTGAGATAAACATGCTTAAAAGCTTGAAAGTTACTAGACTGAACTCACATCCTAGATTATAAAATTACAAGATGATAGGGTCATTGTTTTAGAGTTAGAAGGGATCTTTGAGTCCATTGAGTCCACCCTCTTTATTTAGAGATAAGAAAATTGAGACCCAGAGAAGTTAAATACATTGTTCAAGACAACATAGTTACACAAAAGATGTGAGCCAAGCTCTGCAGCTCATTTTCCATTGAAACATGCTTCCTGTCTATTATTCCTACAATTCAAACAGAGCTCAAGAGCCATTTCATTGACCTTAGAAAAACCTGCAGTTTTTGGACTGGGCTTCAGCCATATCTGACATTTAAATTTAATTCTTGGGAACTGATTGACCAGGAAATAGATTTAGAAGCAAATGAAAGGAAATGTGTTGGACTCTTGGCTGGCATTTCCACCTGAGAATGGTAGCAATTTATTAAATAACTAAGTCTTGAATGAACAAGTCACTACCATTTTTTTTCTTGCTGTTGTTCTCACATTTTTCCACCTCATCATCTCAGAGTTTGAAAGGGTAATTGAATAAAATTCACCTTCAATTCAGTCTCTAGTTTACTTGTTCTTTTTAGTCAATAGAAGGATACATTCCTTTGAAGATATTATCTTGCTGGTACAATTAATAATCATAATAGGTCTCCAATATTTTAAAGATGAATCTTCAACAGCTGAGTTGTTTGGAGTCATAATTTAGATGCAATGGCAGAGCTTTGGGAAAGCTTCCACAACATATTTTTATCCTTATAGCCAGTCTCTGAGAGTCAGTATTAGCCAACTATCTCTTTTGGAGAAAATTTCCTCTCCATATTTGAAATGAAAAAAAAACAAACGAACAAACAAAACTCCAATAAATTCTTTGAAACATCTTCTTATTGATTGTCTTAATGATAAACTTTAGATATCTTAGAACATGTTAAAGCTTATTCTTCAGCAAACTCAAAGGCAACACCCCCCTAATATTCGTCATTTTTGTTGAAGAAGCCATGGAGTCTAGTGGAAAAAAGGCAGAAGGCTAGTAATCAAGTTTGAGCTCCTCACCTGACAAAATATAGTCAAAGTCTCAATATTTTTCCTGTCTAAATTAGGGAGGGCAGCCATTATCACTTCTATCTCATGGAATACCTGTTGAGTAAAACTAAAACATTAGACGAAAAACCATATTGAAAATCAGAAAAATATATAAATTCAAGTTATTATGAAACCATTTTCTTTTTTTTTTAGTTAAAGCTTTTTATTTACAGAACATATGAGTGATTTTTCTATATTGGCCTTTGCAAAAAAATGTTTTTCGTACACATTTTTCCCCTCATTTCCCCCACCCCCACCCCTAGATGATAGGTAGTCTAATACATGTTAAATATGTTAAATTATATGACAAATCCAATATTTGTATACATATTTATAGTTATCTTGCTGCACAAGAAAAATCAGATCTATAAAGAGAAAAAGAAAAACAGCCTAAGAAGGAAAACAAAATGTAAGCAAATATTCACAGAAAGCGTGAAAATGTTGTAGTCTACACTCAGTTCCCACAGGCCTCTCTCTGGATGTTTATGACTATCTTTATCACTGAACAATAGGAACTGGTTTGAATCACCTCATTGTTGAAGAGAATCATGTCCATCAGAACTGATCATCCTATAGTCTTGTTGCTGTGTATAATGATCTCTTGGTTCTTACCATTTCACTCAGCATCAGTTCATATAAGTCTTTCCAGGCCTCTCTGAAATCATCTTGTGGGTCGTTTCTTACAGAACAATAATATTCCACAACATCCATATACCATAATTTATTCAGCCATTCTCCAATTGATGGGCATCCATTCAGTTTCCAGTTTCTTGCCACTACGAAAAGGGCTGCCACAAACATTTTTGCACATGTAGGGCCGTTTTCCTCCTTTAAGATTTCTTTGCGATATAGGCCCAGTAGAAACACTGCTGGGTCAAAGAGTATACACAGTTTGATAACTCTTTGAGCACAGTTCCAGATTGCTCTCCAGAATGATTGGATCCATTCACAGTTTTACCAACAATGTATCAGTGTCCCAGTTTTCCTACATCCCCTCCAACATTTGTCATTATCTTTTCCTGTCATCTTAGCCAATCTGACAGGTATATAGTGGTATCTCAGAGTTGTCTTAATTTGCATTCCTCTGATCAATAGTGATTTGGGGCACCTTTTTGTATGACTAGAAATAGTTTTAATTTCATTATCTGAAAACTGTTCATATCCTTTGACCATTTATCAATTGGAGAGTGGATTGAGTGCTTATAAATGAGCCAATTCTCTATATGTTTTAAAAATGAGGCCTTTATCAGAACCCTTAAAGGTAAAAATGATTTCCCAATTTATTGCTTCCCTGCTAATCTTGTCTGCATTAGTTTTGTTTGTACAAAAACTTTTTAACTTAATGTAATCAAAACTACCTATCTGGTGTTCAATTAAGTTGTTCTAGCTCTTCTTTGGGCACAAATTCGTTCCTTCTCCACAGGTCTGAGAGGTAAACTATCCTATGTTCCTCTAATTTGTTTATAATATCACTCTTTATATCTAAATCATGAACCCATTTAGATTTTATCTTGGTATGTGGTGTTAGGTGTGGGTCAAGCCCTAATTTCTTCCATATTAGTTTCCAATTTTCCTACCAGTTTTTGTTAAATAGTGAAGTCTTTGGTTTATCAAATACTAGACTGCTATAGTTATTGCCTAGTTTGTCCTGTGATCCTATCCTATTCTACTGATTGACTACTTTATTTCTTAGCTAGTACCAAATGTTTTTGATGACTGCTGTTTTATAATATAGTTTTAGATCTGATACAGCAAGACCACCTTCATCAGCATTTTTTTCATTAATTCCCTTGAAATTCTTGATCTTTTGTTCCTCCAGATGAACTTTGCTACTATTTTTTCTAGATCTGCAAAATAAATTCTTGGGAGTTTGATTGGTTTGGCACTAAGTAAATTAGTTTGGGTAGTATTGTTGTTTTTATTATATTCACTAGGCCTCCCCATGAGCACTTGATATTTTTCCAACTGATTAGGTCTGACTTTATTTGTGTGAAAGTGTTTTGTAGTTTAATTCATATAGTTCCTAACTTTTCCTTGGCAGATAAATTCCCAAATATTTTATACTATCGATAGTTATTTTGTTTTTCTTTTCTTTTCTTTTTATAAGTAAAAAGCTTTTTATTTACAAAACATATGAGTGATTTTTCTACATTGACCTTTGCAAAACTTTTTTTTTTGGTTCCAAGCTTTTCCTCTCCTTTCCCCCACCCCCAACCCCTAAATGACAGGTAATCTAATACATGCTAAATATGTTAAATTATATGACAAATCCAACATATGTATGCATATCTATATAGTTATCTTATTGCACAAGAAACATCAGATCTAGAAAGAGAGGGAAAAAAAACAACCTAAGAAGGAAAACAAAATGCAGGGAAATATTCACAGAAAGCGTTAAATGCTGTGTTGTGGTTCACACTCAGTTCCCCCAGGCCTCTCTCTGGATATAGATGACTATCTTCATCGCTGAACAATAGGAACTGGTTTAAATCACATCATTGTTGAAGAGAACCATGTCCATCAGAATTGATCATTGTATAGTCTTATTGCTGTGTATAATGTTCTCCTGGTTCTGCTGATTTCACTCAGCATCAGTTCATGCAATTCTCCCCAGGCCTCTCTGAAATCATCCTGCTGGCTGTTTCTTACCAAACAATAATATTCCAAGACATTCATATACTATAATTTATTCAGCCATTCTCCAATTGATGGCCATCCTTTCCATGTCCAGTTTCTTGCCACTACAAGAAGGGCTGCCACAAACATTTTTGCACATGTGGGGCCTTTTCCCTCCTTTAAGATCTCTTTGGGATATAGGCCCAGTAGAAGCACTGCTGGGTCAAATGATATGCACAGTTTGATAAATTTTTGAGCATAGTTCCAGATTGCTCTCCAGAATGGTTGGATCTGTTCACAGTTCCACCAATAATGTATCAGTGTCCCAGTTTTCCCACATCTCCTCCAGCATTCATCGTTATCTTTTCCTGTCATCTTAGCCAATCTGACAGCTGTGCAGTGGTATCTCAGAGTTGTCTTAATTTGCATTCCTCTGATCAATAGTGATTTGGAGCTCTTTTTCATGTGACTAGAAATAGTTTCAATTTATTTATCTGAAAATTGTCTGTTCATATCTTTTGACCATTTATTAATTGGAGAATGGCTTGAATTCTTATATATTTGAGTCAATTCTCTATATATTTTAGAAACGAGGCCTTTATCAGAACTTTTGAATGTAAAAATGTTTTCCCAGTTTATTGCTTCCCTTCTAATCTTGTCTGCATTCATTTTGTTTGTACAAAACCTTTTTAACTTGATATAGTCAAACTTATCTATTTTGTGATTAATGATGACCTCTAGTTCTTCTTTGGTCACAAATTCCTTCCCCCTCTTCAGGTCTGAGAGGTAAACCATCCTATATTGTTCTAATTTGTTTATAATATCATTCTTTATGTCTAGATCATGAATCCATTTCGACCTTATCTTGGTATATGGTGTTAGGTGTGGGTCAATGCCTAGTTTCTTCCATACTAATTTCCAATTGACAGTTATTTTGAATGGAATTTCTTTTTTTCTTTTTTTTATTAAAGCTTTTTTATTTGCATAACATATGTATGGGTAGTTCCTCAGCATTGATCTTTACAAAGCTTTCCGTTACAAATTTTACCCCCAGTCCCAACTCCTCCCCTAGATGGCAGGAAGTCCATTAAATGTTAATAATGATAAAATACTGGACAAGTTGTTGTGCAAGAAAAATCCTATCTACAAGAAAAAAAATTAGAGAAAGGAAATACACTGCAAGCAAACATCAATAGAGAGGATGAAAATGTTATGTTGTGGTCCACATTTCATATCCCTCTCTCTGGGT